>VMDO01033972.1:0-17370 GCA_007922755.1 Pedetes capensis | reverse complement strand
GAAAAAATATATAATAATACATTTATGCATATTTTTCATAGTGCCCATCTGGAATATTCTATCACATTTTAAAATACATGGAATTTGCTGGTGAAAATCTTAGAAGATTTAGTAATTTGTCACCAGACCAAAATACTGGTGGAGTTCAAGAGAGTGAAATCATTTGCTGACTTTAAAAGTGAAATAATGAGAATAAAATTTGCAATAGATGAAACGATGGAAGAATTAACACGTAAGAAAATGTAATCAGTAACATGAAAGTCCTCTTAAATAAATCTCTCCAAAGTATAGAGGCAAAATAGATATTAGAATAATAGATGCAGATGACAGAACATATGGATCTCAAATGTAGATAATTAGTGTTCAGTAAAGAGACAAGATAAATTAACAAGAACTTCATTTTTAAAATCTAAAAAAATAAAACTGCTAGGATTAGACACAATATCACACTCTGCCTATAAAAGCAAGTACATCTGATAAAACTGAGTGAAAGAAACCAATTTTAAGGGGCAGTATTTTTAGTGATAAACATAAAAGAAAGACCATCAATTATTCAGGCAAAAATCAGTTTAATTACAACATAAAAAGACAATTTTTACTTCCTCATTAAATTGCAAAACAAATTTAATAGAGTACCACTGGGAGTGGTGGCACACTCCTGTAATCCCAACAACTCCAGAAGCAGAGGCAGGTGGATCACAAACTCAAGATCAGAGGCAGTTGCATAATTCAGCGAGACTCTGTCTCAAAAAGTAAAAAAAAGCACTGAGAGTGTAGCTCAGTGGTACAGCACTTGCAAAGCATGTAAGCGCGAAGCCCTGGGTTCAACCTCTAGTACGGGGGGTGGGGGGAACAGAGTAACATTTGCAAAAGCATGAAATGAAAATAAGTAAGAAAAATATTTCTCAAAGAAAATTGGCATTCTAGTGTGCATCCATCAAAGAATACATTGTTTCTGAAAACAATAGTCTTTGGTTTGCAACTGCACAATGGAAGATATAAGACTAAGAATTTAGAGGTAGAATAAAATTTATAATTGTTGGGAATTTTAGTTGAAAGTCATTCTTTGCCCCTGTTTGCGACTCTCCTTTTACTAGTTATATAATTTAAATGAATTTATATTTTGCATATAGTTAATAATACTATGTTCAAAAAATTAAAATTAAAGTGCTTGTATAGCAGTATGTTCAGCCTATAATAGGCAAAAATAATTGTTCAAATGAAGAAGTAAAAAGAAAACGTGAAGGCAAAAGAAAATAAGTAGAGAATAATAAAAGTAAGAAATTAATTATAAAAGGAAAAATATAGCTAAAGGAATATATACTTCTGTATGTCCTTAAGACATTCTTAGTAAGGAAAATATTAAAATTATGAATTACTTAAGAAAAGTACAATATTTAAGTTAATAATTCACCAATAATCAGCATTTACATCCAACAAGCAGAAAAGCACTAGTTAGTAAAATAAGAAAATAAGAAAAAAATGATTTGCTTCCCTATTTTCATGTTACATAGGAAGGTATAAGAGTTTATTTGACACTTAATAATTAATGGAGAATAATTTTCATTTATTAAAAAAATGATAGGCAGCAAACCTGGTCACCGTCCTCAGTAAGAAGAAGCACACTGCAACTGGGGGAGGGTAAAAAATTTAAATACAATAAAATAAGATAGAGAAAAAAAAAGTTTTCATACAGCTACCCCGAGCCCATTCCATTAGAGACCTCCTACCACCAATGAGGGGCAGGAAGAATGAGAAACCCAAACTCAGACAACCAGAGGCAAGCAAGCATCAAGCTGTAAGACACAGTGGTGTGTTACTGAGGCAGGAGGATGGAGAAAGACTCTTGTGAGGGTCAGACACAGATGAAAGGTTAAAGCAGAAAGCAGAGAAGGAATCCTGAGGAAAGCCTTCCAACATACCTACATAATTCTAAGGTTAACATCAGAAGAATGTGAAGTCTGTATGGAGGGTAACCATGTTGTTTTGTTGTTGTGCCACCGAGTCAAGTCCGACTCATAGCGACCATCACAGGGTTTTCAATGGATGACTGTTTCAGGATGGTCTTGGGAGTGGATTGCCAAGTACTTCTCCCATTTTTGCAGTCCTGGGAATTGAACTCAGGACCTCAGAGATTGTAGCGCAGAGCTCTACCAACTGAGCTAAATCCCAGCCCAGGGTAACCACACTAACAACAAAATTCAAACGTAGCCCAATCTATGACAGCATGATTAACCCCCCACACTAACATCCTAGAAAACAGGTAAAATATTTCAAGATATTCATTTATAAATCTTTGCCTTTAGTAGTCTAGACACTAAGGCTAACAATCAATTAAATTTTTGAGCATAAAAGGGCCAGAATAAAACAACTCTCCCTCAGGAATGAAAGTGATTAATTCAAAAATATTGAAAGAATATCTCAGTGTGGATCTATCTGGGACAGGCAATAAAATGAATATGTTTAATACAGTAAAGGTAAAACTAGAAAAAGTAATCAACATGTATAAGGAGATGGATAAGTTTAATAAAGATGAAAATTACATAAAAAATTGGAGAAAAAAAATGCAAAAAAAAAAAAAAAAAAAAAAAAAAAAAAAAAAAAAAAAAAAAAAAAAAAAAAAAAAAAAAAAAAAACCCATACAATCAGAAAAGTGAAGAACACCCTTTCAGGGCTCATCAGTGGAATTAGCTGTCAGGAAAACAATTAGTCAAAGTTAAGACAGGTCAAGAAAAATTGTACATGACAAAAAAAAAAGGAGGCAAAGAGATATAAGTAAAAATACTGCCAAAAATGTGAAGAAATATCAAATGATATTACATAACCATAATTATAATTACAGAAGGAAAATAGAGCCGCAGTGAAAAAGAAACATTTGAACACAATGGCAAGTTTCATGAACACTAAATAGTAACCAACAGATCTAAACAGCTCAGAGTACCCAAAGATAAATACCACAAAGCTAAACAAATGAACAAGAAGCACACTTAGACATGATGTTCAAACTGATGAAAACCAAATTTTGTTAGACATTATGTTTAAACTGATGAAGACCAATTTTATGTACGCCAAAAGGTGATGAAGTGACAACTTTAATATTATGAGGGGGAAGGGGGAAAAAGAAAACTTTGCTAAATCAGCAAAGGGCAATTTCAAAAATGAAGAAATGAAGATACTCTAACAAAAAGGCATAGGATTCATTACTAGCAGACCTATATTTTAGTAATATAAATCTAATACTTTCTCAATATCAAACATATAGCATGGTAACTAAAGGTAACAATATTGTACTTTATACTTAAAATTTGCTAAAAGAATGGACTCTATGGGTTTTCATATAAATAAACACATACATAAATACATAAATATTAACCATGTGGGTTGATGGGTAAGATAATTAGCTTCATGGTAGTGATTAATTCACAATGGATGTGTATAAGAAATCATCAAATTACACAGCTTAGGTATATATGATAAAATAATAAGCAAGATTTGGTGGCATATGTCTGTAATTCCAGTACATGGGAATCAGTGGCAGAAGGGTCTTGAGTTCGA
Organism: Pedetes capensis; assembly: GCA_007922755.1. NCBI lineage: Eukaryota > Metazoa > Chordata > Mammalia > Rodentia > Pedetidae > Pedetes > Pedetes capensis. The sequence goes on along the minus strand of VMDO01033972.1, from coordinate 13,815 downwards.
GGTCATCTTGGACTGAACAGAAAGCTCTTCTCCCACCCCCCCAAAAAAAGTATATGAGATCTAGTGAAGGGAAAAAACAGAAATCTTAAGGGAATTTCTTTGAGTACAAATAATATGATAAGATAAACGAAATTAGACTCACACTAATAAATGGAGACACATAATAATTGTTTTAAAGGTCAATATAAAATATATCTATTTTAATTATTTGGAGAAAGAAACTATTATCTAAGGCAAAATTGTTACTAGATTATTACTATTTTGGATTAACAGCATATCTAAAACTCAATTACAGTACATAAAAGTAATAGCACACAAATTGGAAGGGAACAAATGAGAGTATACTGTTTTCTAACACTATGCTTGAATTGGTGTAATATTATTTGAAGGTAAACTAATCAAAGAAAGTTGTGATTCTACCCTAGTGTGATCATTAGACATTAATGAAAGATATTTGTATGATAAGCTTATAGTGGAAATAATTTAGAGTCATATAAACTATACAAAACAGCTAGAAAAAGAGATGGGAACAATCAAGTAGAATAAACAAACAAAAAATTTTAGCAAGAGAGTAAATGTTAATCCTAACATATACATAATTATATGGAATATAAAAAAACTAAATATACACACCTAAATGACCATACGGGGCTGGGATTTGGCTCAGTTGGTAGAGCACTGCACTGCAGTCTCTGAGGTCCCGACTTCAATTCCCAGTGCTGCAGAAATGGGAGAAGGACCTGGCAATCCACTCCAGGGGCAATCCCGAAGCAGTCAGCCAATAAAAACCCTATGAGGGTCACTATGAGTCGGATACCGACTCGACGGTACCTAACAACAAATGACCACACTACTCAAGATGATCACATTAAGCAAGAACCAAACACAAGTATATGCTGCTTATATGGTTTCCCATATATGATGATAATAACAAAAGTCTATATAATAAATGATAAGTTGATTTTAGGAAGATTAAAAACGTATGTTCTTCCAATACATTTTAAGAAAAAAGAAAGATAAAACATGGCTTAGAAAATATTTGAAAAGTACATATTTGATACCAAAAAGAATAGGTGGATGACCAAACATTTCAAGAGGTGACATACAATCAGGAACCAACAGTACTAAAGGATGAAATGGAAACTGCCTTGAAGGAATTGGCAAAACACATGGCTCCAGAAATGGATGGAATACCAATAGAGATGTTTCCGCAAAAAGATGAAGACATTGGATGTGATTGCTTGTTTATGCCAAGATATTTGGAAAAGAGTTATTTGGTTAACTACTAGGAGAGGATCCAATTGAATGAGTAAATTATCAATTGATTTAAATGATATCAGTAGTATCTCATGCATGTAATAAAAATTTTTAGCTAAAAGTCATTCAAAAAAAGCAATTACAGCATTATGTTGACAAGGAACTGCCAGAAAATCAAGCCTCATTCAGAAGAGGGCATGTAACCAGGGACATTATTGCTGATGTCAGATGGATATTAGCCAAAAGCAAAGAGTCCCAGAAAGTTGTCTATCTATTTTATTGACTACGCAGAGGCATTTGGCTGTGTGAATCACAATAAATTATGAATAACCTTGTGAAGAATGGGAATCCCAGAACACTTAATTGTACTCATGGAGAACCTGTACATGGACTAGGAGGAAATCATTTGAACAGAACTAGAAAACACTGTGGGGTTTAAAGTCAAGAAAGGTATTTCAGGGCTGTTTTCTTTCACTGTACTTCTTCAATCTCTATTTTGAGCAAATAATCCAAGAAGCTGGACTTTATGAAGAAGAATGTGGCATCAGAATTGGAGGGAGACTCTAACAAACTGAATTACGCAGATCACACAACTCTGCTTGCTGAAATTGAAGAGGATTTGAAGCATTTACTGATGAAGACCAAAGAATACAGCCTTCAGTATGGATTGTACCTCAATGTCTACTAAACAAAAATCCTTACAAATGGTAAGTAACTTCATGATAAACGGAGAAAAGATTGAGTTTGTCCAAGATTTTGCCCTACTTGGTTCTACAATCAGCAGCGACAGAAGCAGCAGTCAGAAAATCAAAAGACACATTGCTTTGGGAAAAGTTGTTGCAAAAGAACTCTTTAAAGTGTTGAAAAGTAAAGAAGCTACATTGAAGATGAAAGTATCCCTGACCCATGATATTTTCAGTTGTATCATATGCTTGTGAAAACTGGTCACTGAATAAGGGAGACAGAAGAATAATAGATGCTTTTGAACTGTCGTGCTGGTGACAGATATGGAATATACCACAGACTGCCAAAAGAACCAACAGATCCACCCTAGAAGTGCAGGCAGAGTGCTCTTTGGAAGCAGAGATGACTAGACTGTGTCTTACAGATTTTGGACAGGTGGTCAGGAGGGACCAAACCCTGGAGAAGGACATGATGTTTTGGAGAATGGTGGGTCAATGAAGAAAAGGAAGATCCTCAACTACATGGATTGACATAGTGGCTACAACAATGGGCTTAAACAAAAAAAAAAAGATGGTGTGCCTGGCAGAGTGACAGGGAATTTTTCATTCTGTTGTTCACAGGGTTGCTATGAGTTGGACATGACTCAATGGTACCAAACAACAACAACAAAGCACTTATATTCAGATTATATGAAGCAATACTTAATAAAAGAGTAATAAAATAAACCTTTCCATTATAAATGAGCAAAATATCTGAACCGACTATTCCTTAGTGAAATTGATGGTGCTAAGTACAGAGATGGAATAAAAAGTGTGTATTATTAGACAATAAAGACATGCAAATTAAAAGCACAAGGAGGTTATTACACACAACTAATCAAAATGGCTATAATTTTAGGTCATTTCAAAACACCCTAGAGATGTATGAAAATTGATATACTGCTCTTTTGCATACAGTTTCTCATAAAGTTAAATTTAACTGTTGCATAAATACATCAATCTCTCTCTTGGATATTTGCACATGAGGTAAAAATTTATGTTCACAAAAAGTGTCACATAAACCATTTTAGCAAATTTAATCATAATTAGCAAACCTTAAAACAACAGAATTGAACTTCAAGAGCTTAATTGTGATACAATTATGGACAAATTGTAATATACCTATTTAATGGATTTGAGTCAACAACATAAAGGAATGATGTATTGATATATCCAAAACATGAATGCATTTCAAAAGAATTCCAAGTTAATGAAATCTTTGATTACAAACTAACACAGTAGTTTTGTGAACTTTTGGAATTATTTTATATTTTCAGACTCTGATGGTATGTACATGTATATATGCATCTGTCAAATCTCTCAAACTTTGTGCTAAAATGGCAATTGAGTCAAGCTTATATAATAACACAATAAACAACATTATGAAAAATGGCTATTTGTAGTGAATTCTGCAGTATGATGCCCTGATCCATTCTTCAAGATTAGGCCACTCATTCTCTCAGCTGCTGGGAACTCTGACGGAGCCTATGCACTCTGTGGGACATAGGTGGAAAAATTGATTTGAACAAAAGTACACTAGCTCCCCAAAATCAACCCCCATCCATGACTGTTCAATGCAGAAATTCACTTTGAGAAGTCAGATAGACATTTATCCTATGTAGAGTTAGGTGAAGCCCTCTGTTACAACTAAATATATCTTTTCATTTGTTTGTTTTGTGGCAAAGTCTCACAGTGTAGCCCAAGCTGGCTTGTAATTGTGATACTCCTACCTCCTTCAAATGCTACCACTATAGGCACGTACAACCATGCTTGGCCTTCTCAACTATTTCTAACTATTTCTTATATATTTTCCCACAGAATTTTCCATAAACTTCTTTCATGGACATCTCTATCTCAGAATGTATTTCTCATGGTATTCAAAACAACATATTATTAATTAGTGAAAATAAAAAATGGCCGAGTACTCTGCAAATTGATATAATAGGAACTTACAAGGCATGTTCTACTAGATGTTCCTTCTAAGAACTATTAATGTTACCCTCATTTAAAAAGTAAATGTGTATATATTTAAAATTACACAGAAAATATGTTGGAAATTCAGGTTTAAATACAAATGCATTATCTATAAAAATAGAAAATAAAATTGACAAATCCAAGATATCAAAATAATATAAGAAGAGATCAAGGAATAGTGATTAAATGAAGCCACACAAACCGGACTGAACACTGGATTCACCACTTATTGGATCTATGTGACTTAGTCAAGCTATGTGACTCTTTTTCCTTTAATATTCTTCTACGTTGTCCTTTAATATTGTGCTAAATTTAAAAAGCAAAATAATTAATTTTGCTTGTTCCTCTGATTTTGTACATCATTGTAACTCTGTGACTTTGATATTCCCTTGAGATGAGGCCTGTATGCATTTAATTCATTAAAAAATTAAGATTCTCATTTCTATTGGTTTTGATGCCTTATTACTTGAACTGAAATAGAAATGTCTGTGTGAGATGCACAATGAAATAGTGCACAGCTTTGCAGTATATAGTCTTCTTCTTGTTAGGTAGAATTAAGTTGTTCCTACTCATACCAACCCTAAATATAGCACAACAAAACACTTTCCAACATTGTGCCATACATAGGACGCTTTCATGTTTGAGCTGATTGTGGCAGCCGTAGTGTTTCTTCTCATTTTGAGTCATGCCACATCAAGCAAACAAGGTCCTAGCACCTTTATTCAATTCCCATCATTAAGGTCAACTCTACTTTAAGGAGGCCACTCTTTCCCAGTCATCTCTTGAATGTCTTCCAACATTGGGAGCTCATTTTCTGGCACTATATTTGATAGTGCTTCCTGCTATTCATAGGGTTTTCAATAGCTGTTTCAAGAGTACGCTGCTGGGTCCTTCTCCCTCATCTTCCATACTCTGGAATATCAGTTGAAACCAGTCCATCATGGGTGGCTATGTGCTTCTATCTGAAATACCACTAGGGGCACAGATTTCAGCATCTCAGTGACCCACAAGCTCAAATAGCATGACAAGCTGACATATATGTGGGGCACATAGTACTCTTGTTGTTGCTATTGTTAGGTGCCGTCCAGTCGAGTCCGACTCATAGCGACCCTGTGTATAGCAGATCGAAACACTTCCAATTCTGTGCCAGGCAAACCATCTTATTTATGTTTAAGCCCATTGTTGCAGACACTGTGTCAATCCATCTGGTGGAGAGTTTTCCTCTTTTCGATGACCTGCCACTCTCCCAAACATAATGTCCTTCTCCAGGGATTGATCCCTCCTGACTACATGTCCGAAATATGTAAGACGCAGTTTGTCCATTCTTGCTTCCAAGGAGCACTCTGGTTGTACTTCTTCTAGGACAGATATGTTGGTTCTTTTGGCAGTCCGTGGTATATTCAGTAGACGTCTCCAGCACCACAATGCAAAAGCATCAATTCTTTTTCTGTCTCCCTTGTTCAATGTCCACCTTTCACAACCATATTATGCCACTGAAAATACCATGGCATGAGTCAGACGCACCTTCGTCTTCAATGTGACATCTTTGCTTTTCAATACTCTAAAGAGATCTTTTGCCACAGCTTTTCCTAGAGCAATGCGTCTTTTGTTTTCTTGACTGGTGCTTCCACGGGTGTTGATTATAGAGCCAAGCCAAGCAAAATCCTGGACAACCTCAATCTTTTCTCCATTTATTGTGAAGTTGTGTGATGACCCAGTCGTAAGGATTTTTGTTTGTTGATGTTTAGTCGTAATCCATACTGAAGGCTATGATCTTTGATCTTCATCAGTAAATGTTTTAAATCCTCTTCACTTTCAGCAAGCAGAGTTGTGTCATCTGCATAACGCAGGTTGTTAATGAGTCTTCCTCCAATCTTGATGCCACATTCTTCCTCAAAGTCCAGCTTCTCGGATTATTTGCTCAGCGTATAAATTGAAGAGATAGGGTGAAAGTATACAGCCCTGACACACACCTTTCTCAACTTTAAACTACTCAGTGTTTCCTTGTTCTATTTGAACAACTGTCTCCTGGTTCATGTACAGATTTCTCGTGAGCACAATTAGGTGTTCTGGTATTCCCATTTTCTGAAGTGTTATCCATAATTTGTTATGATCCACACAATCAAATGTTTTTGCATAGTCAATAAAACATAGATATCTTTGATATTCTCTGCTTTCAGCTAATATCCACCTGACATTAGCAATGATGTCCCTGGTTCCCCGCCCTCTTCTGAATCCTGCTGGATTTTCCGGTAATTCCCTGTCTATATACTGCTGCAGTCACTTCTGAATGATGTTTAGTAGAGTTTTGCTTGTGTGTGATATTAATGATATTGTCCGATAGTTTGCACATTCAGTTTGATCCCCTTTTTTGGGAATAGGCACAAATATGGATCTCTTCCAGTCAGTTGGCCAAGTAGCTGTTTTCCAAATCTGTTGGCATAAACATGTTAATACCTCCAGGGCTGGCAAGATGGTGGGACAGACTCTGGACGCGCGGACAGACTCTGAGACATGCCTTCTGTCCCACAGTAAAGGGAAGCCTCAATTGGGGTTTAGAACTCACATTAAATAGATAGAAACAGTGATAGTTTAGATTGGGAGATAGAGGATGAAACTGGATGGACACTAAAATCGAGCACTTGGCTTCGGAGAAGCTACACAGAGTTCAGTAGCAGGACCACCATTCTGCCATTTTGCCTTCACGCAGATGGCAGGATAGAATCCTGGAGACTCGGAGGGGACTTCGCCCACACATCCACGGGAGCCGGACCCAACACAGAATGCAAACTTGACATCACACTGTCACCCTGCCCACTGGACACAAACTACAAGTTTCGGGTGAGTCAGTTTGAGGTGGCACACGGAATCACCATCTTTAGCGACATACGTCCCGCAGCCGAGATGCTGGGCTGTTGTAAGTCCCTCATGTGAGAAAATAGGGATCGGATCCACATAGTACTCTAGCAAGTTTAAATTAGTTCAGCTCTACTGGATAGAGAAAGAAGTTATTCCTACCATCATGTCCTATTAAATTTGGATTTTTAATAGATGAGAAGCATTTAAACATAAATGTATACTTCTATCACATTCTAAGGTGATTTTTCTATGAGACCTTTCAGAATAAGATACTTTCATCAGTGACTTAATTTCTGAGAGTACAATATAATGTTTTTACCAGTTAACATCCCTACACACACACAGTCACACTCATACACAATCACACATATATAATTGTACATATAAATGAACATTATACTCATCCTTATATTCACAAACTAACTCATTTCCACTCTGTTTCTCTCATATTCCATATTTCTCTGACACATAGGTACAAATACACTCACAGATTCTCTCACAAATCTATTTATATTGTAACTAATTTATCTATACTTTGTCTGGATGTGGAAAGATGTATCCAGACAGTTAGGAGCATTGTATAGAGATGTTATTCAGATTACCCTGAACAGTAAACATTAGGTTTCTAAATTAGAGTGAATTTCAGGATACTAATAATTTCACATCTAATATTTATCAACCTCCATATGACTGCCAGTTTGCCATAATATGGAAGCTTCTGTGTTGCTGTGATGCTGAAAACTATGCACCAGTATTGCAGATACAAGTGGGGTCATCCATGGTGGACAGGACATGGATAACCCATTCCCAAAACAATTAGTCACTGAAAATCCTATGAACAGCAGAGAAACACTGCCAAACATAGTGCTAGAAAGTGAGTCTCTTAGGTTAGAAGGCACTCAGAAGACAACTGGGGAAGAGTTGTCACCTCAAAGTAGAGTCTACCTTAATGATAGGGAAGGAGTAAAATCCTGGGGACCTCCACTTGCAGATGTGGGACAACTCAAAATAGGAAGGAACAACTATAAATATTCATTAATAATTGGAACATGAGATGGATATAGTATGACTCTAGGAAATTTAGAAATAATCAGAGAAATAGAGCACATAAACATCAACATTCTAGGTACTAGTGAGCTAAAATGGACAGGAATGGGCTATTATAAATCAAATAATAATATGGTCTACTATGCCAGAAATGATAGATCAAAGAGAAATGGAGTTGCATTCATCATTTAAAAAGACATCACAAGATATTTCCTGTAGTACAATGCTGTCAGTAATAGAATAATATGCATACACCTACAAGGAAATCAAATTAATATGACTATTCTTCAAATGTACGCACCCACCACTAAGGCCCCAAATGAAGAGAGGGAAGATTATTTTACCAGCTTCTGCAATATGAAATAGAACAAACATGCAATCAGGATGTACTGATATTACTGGTGACTGGAATCCAAAAGTAGGAAACAAAGAAGGTGGCTCAGTATTTGGAAGATATAGTTTTGTTGACAGAACAATGTTGGGTATCTCATGATAGAATTTTGTCAGACCAATGATTTTTCCATTGCAAATAAATTTACCAACCAACATTATCAGTGAGTATACACATGGAATTAACCAGATGGACCAAACAGGAACCAAATTGACTACATGTATGGAAAAAGATGATGGAAAAACATGTCAAAAGTCAGAACAAGACCAGGTGCTGATTATGGATCAGACCGTCAACTACTCATATACAGGTTCAAACTGAAATTGAAAAAAATTAGAACAAGTATATGAGGGCCAATGTAGGATCTTGTTGTATCGCACTTGAGTTCACAGGCCACCTCAAGAACAGGCTTGATGCATTAGATGCTAATGATTGAAGATCAGACAAGTTGTGTGGCATGACATAAAAGACATCATTCATGAGGAAAGCAAAGTGTCATTAGAAAGACAGGAAAAAATTAAAAGGCCAAATTAAATTTAAAAAAACACTCTGAACCATGACCTTGAATGATGAGCAGCTAAAGTAAAAGGGAAATATAACAAAGAACTAAACAGAAAATTTCAAAGGGCAATTTTAGAAGACACAATCAGATATTATAATTGCATGTGCAAAAAGCTGGAGATAGAAAACCAAAGGGAAGAAAATGCTATTTTATTCAAGCTTAAGGAATTAAAAAAAAATTTCAAGCTTCAAGTGGCAATAGTGAAGGATTTTACCAAGAAAATATTAAAAGACACAGGAAACATCAAAAGAAGATGGAAAAAAGCACAGTCATTATATCAAAAAGAATTAGTGGGTGATCAACCATTTCAAGAGGTTGCACATCATCAGGAACCAATGGTAATGAAGAATGAAGTGGAAGATGGCTTGAATAACACAAAGCTCCAGGAATTGATGGAATACAAAGATGTTTCAGCAAACAGAGGCAGCACTGGAAGTGCTAATGTGTTTATGCCAAGATATTTGGAAAACAGCTACCAGAAGAACTGACTGCAACAGATCCATATCTGTCCCTATTACCAAGAAAGGGGATATAATCAAATGTGAAAACTATCAAGCAGTATCATTACTATCACATGCAAGAAAATTTAAGGAAAGATTAATCAAAAGTGAATGTAACTGCTAGGAAATCAGGTTGGATTCATAAGAGCACATGGTACCAGGAACATCATTACTGATGTCAGATAGATATTAGCTGAAAGAAGAGAATACCAACAAGATTTCTATCTATATTTTATTGAGCATGTGAATACATTTGACTGTGTATATCACAATAAATTATGGATGACATTGCGAAGAATGGGAATAGCTGAGCACTTAATTGTCCTCATGAGGAATATGTACATGGACCAGGATGGAGTCATTTGAACAGAACAAGGAAATATTGTCTGGTTTAAAGTCAAGAAAGGTAGACATCAGGGCTGAGTTCCTTCATCCTACCTCTTCAATATCTACAAAGAGCAAATAATCAGAGAAATTGGACTTTATGAAGGAGAACATGGCATCATTATTGGAGGAAGCCTCATTAACAATTTGCATCATTAAGATGACACTACTGTGCTTGCTGAAGTTGAAGAGGATTTGAAATATTTGCTGACTTTGATCAAAACACAGAGCCTTCAATAACAACTATGAAAAAAATCCTTATAACTGGGTCAATAAACAACTTCAACATAAAGAGAGAAAAGATTAAGGTTCAAGATTTTGCTTTACTTGGTTCTACAATCAACATCCACAGAAACAGTAGTCAAGAAATAAAAGACACATTCCATTGGGAAAAGCTTTGGGAAAGGCCCTCTCTATACTATTTTAAATAAAGATGTCACATTGAAGGCAAATGTGTGCCTGATTCATGCCATAGCATTTTCAGTCCCATCATCTGGTTGTGAAAGCTGGACATTGAATAAAGGAGACAGGAAAGGAATTGATGTTTTTTTTTTTTAATTATGGTGCTGGAGACGAATATTGAATATACCATAGGCGACAAAAAGAGCCAACAGATTTGCCCCAGAAGAAGGGCAAACAGAGTGCTCCTTGGGAGCAAGGATGGTTAGACTGTGTCTTATGTATTTTGGACATGTTGTTAGGAAAAATCTATCCCTTGATAAGGACATAATGTTTTGGAGAGTGGCAGGTCAATCAAGAAAAAAAAAAGGAAGACTTTCAACTAGATGGACTGACACAGTAGCTGAAATAACAGGCTTGCACACGTGCGCGTGCACACACACACACACACACACACACACACACACAAAGATTATGTGCCTATCACAGAATCGTGGAGTGTTTCATTCTGTTGTACAGTGTGGCTGAGTCAGACCTGACTTGATGGCACCCAACAACAATAGTTTCATCACTTTTCTTTGACCAATCAAATAAAAAATTGACAGGGTAGAATTTTCCTTTAGATCGTCCCTTGGCTTTAAAACTGATGAGATAACTTCTTCCATTAGATAGTATTAGTTTCTGGCACAGTTAAATTTTATTTTTAGTTTTGTTTGTTGTCCCTCTGTATCTGAGTATTTTGGTTAATTCACTAGAGTTTTGAAACTGTAAAATTTTGTGTATATTTTAAGGATGCAATTCAGAAAAATAAATAAAAACATTTGGATAGTCTTGTGCCCTTAGTTCTGTAAGGAATGAGGTTCTTCACGATCCTGCCATGTTTTTTCACCTGAGCAATGTCTCTCAAACGCTACTTACTGCTACTCAAACTAAAGTCAAGTCATGTACCCAATAATTTTTACTGCCACATAATCCTCTAATATCTCTTTCAAATCAGTTTTTCAGGGCTTTGGCTTCTTTAACACTGGTTTATATAAATTCTTTTTAATTTATAAAAATGACATTAAAAATCTATTTTTGAAATTTCTGATGTTTCTGCTTTAACTCCAAATTATAGTACAGACTATCTAGATACTTGATTTCAAGTTGCTTATTAAATTTTGCATTAAAGTTTCTACATGCTTTGTTGAATTCAATAAAATTTACCCTCTAGAATTTATCATGTATATTTTTACTCATTCTTTCCTTATTATCTCTGCCACTCATAAACTGATGTTAATTATTAAAATTATTATTGAAAGTCTCTCCATTATAAATAAAATTTATAATTCAAAATATATTTTTCATCTTAATCACCTGTGATGCTTTATCAATAAAAACATATTACATGTCCTCATTCCTGGATATACTGACTCAATAAGTCTGGATGTGGTCATTTTGAATTTTAGTTTTAAGAAGTTTCTAATGATGCAATGGTGTTCCCAAACAAAAATAAAATGGCAAGAAAAATTTTCATATTTCCCTCTACTATTAGTGCGTTAGAAATAAATCAACATATTTGAACTTCATAATGCTTCCTGCTGTAATATTTTTGCAAGTGGAATCCTCATTATCACTTTTAAAACAAAAATTGTCTTGATGCATATGACTCAAAACAGTATACAATCCATTTTCATTACTTTCCAATTTATGAAAACTAAATATGCAATATTCCCTATTCTTAATAATGTCTGAAATAGCAGGAAGCTTAGAAAGGCAAACAATACCACTTTTTCCTGAATACAGCCATTAAAACAGAAAATAAATTTCAAAAATATTTAATACTGTCTTTAAAAATATACCTCTCCTACAAATGTGAAATGAACATATTCCAAATATCTTATTGAACTAAATAAAGGAAACAGTAGGGTAATAAAACAGTTAATGATCATTTATGAAACTGGTTCTTTTTAGATAATGTTAGGATAATCCCACTAGCCTTGTCACAAAGCTAGTTAATATACAACAGCTTCATAAATAATAAATTTCATCTATCTTTTCCACCAGAGAAAAATAATTTACAATACTACAAAATCTATGTCTCACCAGATGTCTACAGGTTACCATATAAATTCAGTAATTCATGGGACATAATTCACAGTAAATGGTAGGTTGAACTATGCATGTATTTCCCTATATAATCTTCTTTTTTACTTTCATTTTTTTCAGTGCTAGGGATGGAATCCAGAGCTTGGAGCATGCTAGGCACATGCTCTACCACTGAGCTGAAATCTAGTTCCTTTTTCATTTTGAGATATGGTCTAAGTTTCACAGGCTCTGTCTGGCCTCCACCTCACAATCCCTCTGCCTCAGCCTGCTGGGCTGGTGGGATGAGAGGTGTATGCCATGGTTTGTGCCCCCACCTGTAGGGATCCTACGTAGGACCAGTATCATAGAAGTCTACCTAGCCTGCCTGGAGGACTAACATCTATCCTCCAGAGCGAAGTGGGACCCAATAACTCTTGTCCCACATCTGGGTCTCTCTTGGCATCAAGTGAACCAAGATGGCGCTAGCCCACTGAGATCCCCTATTATCTAATTGGCTATATCCAATCCTCATCTTGTCCCCTGATTGGTAATCAAGGATCTCTCCTTTATTGGACAAGGATTGACATCTGGTTTCACCCTTTATTTGAATGTCACTCCTAATTGGTTGCACCCACCCCCTTGTGCCCCCACCTGATTGGTTGGCTGCCATCTTGAGGCAGTTAAGGACAGTTACCTAGAGGATATATAAGCACTCAGTGCACTGAGCAGAGGTACTGAGCAGAGCAGCCATTCCATCCCTGATGCCATTCCATCACATGTCCACAACATCGACCATCAGAGTTGTGCCATCTGTGCCATACCAACACAAAGTCCTGCTGCCCCATCATCATGGGGGTCACATTTGCTGTCAAGAGAGAAGACTGCCCACCGCAAAGACCACTCCATCGCCACTGGACAGAGACTGAGATCATCTGAGGAGAGGTAGCCTCTTGCACAATGTCCATGGGCTGGGGCACTGACCACCCCCACCAGAGCTGCAACACTTCTGCCGCCATCCTTAAGGGTGGGCTTGGGAGCTATTTTATCTCTTTACAGGAGCTATACAATAAAATCTGGACCAAAGTCATCCAAAAGCCTTCCATCCCTGACACCATCTGCTGTGCCTTTCCAATGCCCCTCAGTGTGGAGTCCTGATCCTGGTCAGAGGAAGAGAGCTAGCCGAGTCCTGGTCACAGGGAAGGAAGCCCTACACTCATCCTATAATCTTTTACTCTTAAATGGCATTAAAAGATAAGATAAGTTACTCATTTTTTGCCTTATTGATAAATTTAAGACATCTTTGTGAAGTGCTATAATAGGATAGGATTCATAAGGAAAGACTTGAGGAGTTAAAGTGATTTAATCTAGAATTTAGGTTTAGAAAGTAATCACTGAAATAAGTGTACATAATTTAATAAAGAAGAATCTGAGTTTGGAGTGGAAATAAATAATGAATGTTCTCAGAGCATATGTGTGATAGACTATAGCCTTCCACAGAGATTGCTGAAATTTACCTATCATTGCAGCAAATTAAGCAGACCATAATATTACAAAACAAATACGTCAAGGGTATAGTCAACCTAGGTTTAAGATTATCGTTCTTCTATTTTTTGCTAGAATAATCCTATATTTTGGAATATTCCACCAACAGAC
>VMDO01033971.1:0-17433 GCA_007922755.1 Pedetes capensis | reverse complement strand
CAGGAAAGAGAAAGCTGAGTTTTATTAATGGTTTATATTTGATTTTTTTGAGGTACTTGGGGATTGAACCCAGGCCCTCACCCATACTTTGCAAGTGCTCTACCACTGAGCTGCACACCCAGCCATGTTTTATTTTTTATCTTGAGACAAGGTCTTGCTAAGTTACACAGGCTGCCTCTGGCCTTGAACCTGCAATCTTCCTGCCTCTGCCTCCTGAGATGCTGGGATTATAAGCATGAGCTACCACATGTGAGCTCTGTGATTTAAACAGGACATACTGCATACATGTATTGAAATATCACACTGTACCCCATAAATAAATACAATTATTTTAAATGTTCAAGGTGAGGGATATGTCAATTACCCTGATTCCATCATGACACACTGTGTACATGTATCAAATTATCACATCGTGTCCCATATATCTTTTCAATTAAAATAATATTTTTAAACTATAAAACATCAAATTTTAAAAGTAGCAATTACAAGGATTTCCATGAATAAGGATAGGGGAGACAGAAGAGTTTACCCCAAAGCTGTCACTCATTTCTAAGTAATGCATGTTTTTAAAACCCTTGATCAAAGGCAAGGTACACAGCAGAAAGATCAATCCCCATTCACCTTATAGGCAGATGTCCTCCTGATTTGGGCAAAGAGCACCCCAGGTCCCATGTCTTTAGGAAAATGGGGCTGGGGTGTGTGTTATAGTTAGAATATAAATTCGCTCATGTATTTGTACACTCAGTCCCTGGCTGGTGGTGCTGTTTTAGGGGGTTGTGGAGTCTTTAGGAGGTGGGACTAGCTGGTGGAAGTAGGACACTGGGGGTTGGCCTTTGAAGGTTATACTGAGCCTCTGGTTGCAGTATGCTGTCTGTTCCCAGGTCTGCTGTAATATGAAAGGTCTCTGCCACACCTTCCTGATGCCATGGACTGAGCTCCTCCACCATACTTTCCCTACCACTATGGACTGACCCTCTGAAATCAGGAGCCAAATAAACCTTTCTTTCTTAAGTTGTCTCTGTCAGGCATTTTGGTCACAGTGACACAACAGTAACTAACACAGTGTGGAATGACTGTGTTGATTTTTAACATTAGCATATTTGGTAAAATATTCACCCTATCCCCCCCGCAACTTAGTAGTCACAATCATAGTCTCTTAGCAGACATCCAGGTCAGATTTTTTCAGGGTTCAAATATGACTATTTTTTAAGGTAGTTACTTATACATATGCTGACATGGGGTAGGGAATCTGAACATCTCTGTCCCCAAAGTCTGCTGATTTAGTAGTAAGAAGGTCAGTGAGACCCCAGGCTCTGGCCTGCGTCTCTCTTAGGCTTTGTAGATGGAATGGGAGACAGAAGACATTGTTCAACTCCCTGATTTCTCACAGGTCTGAAAAGAATTTCTGTTTTTAGGAAGGTAACCAGGGGCCACCTTCTCAACTCCTCAAAGGCCCTGGAGTGTGCTTTGCAGAGGTGCTACCCTTGGGCTCCAGATTGGTTGCCATATCACTGTTGTCCAGAGTGACAAATGGCAGGACATGTGGCTTTTGGGGTCAATTCATAAGGCCAGTTCGGAGCTAATGATGTGTGGGATCTGCAATTCCAGGGAGTATCTGAAAGTTTATACACAGAGTCAGGTGAGAGATTCACAGTCATACACACTCATGTCCCCAAAACATGAACTTTATTCCCAAAGACATTCTCTACTTCCTGATACCCTAAACTTCCCAAATCTAGAGATGGATTCAGAAAGAAAATGGGGCAACATTCAACTCTACTATTCAGTATAGTAAAGAGAATGGAATATTCCAGAGGGAAAGACAACTGCCATATGTTAGCATTTGGACCATAAACTAAAAAGACCCAAATGTTACAAAATATACTCTGCGCTAACCTTTTTCTGTGAATTTTCTTCTATGTTTAGGATCTGAAGATCCTCAGGGCCATTCTGAAGCTCCACAGCAGTCAAAATTCCACTGACAAGTACCTTGGTACCTCTGAACTGTGGCTCCTGGCTGATGGTATCCTGGAGCATTCCAGAGGCCCTTGAGCTCACTTGAAAAATATCCATATAAGAGAAAAATACATAAATGTTTAGAATAATATCTACCAAATTTCAGGTGTTTAGTAAATGCAAATTAGAATCTAAGAACAAAAGCTATGAGTCCACATCAAAGATATTACTGTGGTGTTTATTTAATTCTCTTGAGACATGAACTGCTTTATCCTATAATGGTAATTAAAATAAAATGATGTAATATAAAACAAAATGAAACACTTGCCATTAAAACTTGTGGTCTTAACTCAGGATTCTGAAATGTGAAATCCACATACACTGAGAAAATAAAAACCTTATCGAAGCAATGGGCCAGCCACAGTTTGGATCTGAAGTGTTCCCCAAAGGCTCAGGTATAAAAGGCTTGGTCACTAGCCTGTGGTGCTGTTTGGAGGTGGTGAAACCTTCAGGAGGTGGAGCTTAGGGGAAAGAAGTGAGGTCACTGGGGATTTACCCTCGAAGGGACATTGTGATCATGCCCTCTGCACTTCTCGGCTGCCAGGAGGAGCAGCTTTGCTATACCACCACCTTCCTGCCATGATGGTCTGCCTCACCACAGTCAAAAAACAAACAAACAAACAAACAAAACACAAAAAAAACCAAAAACCAAAAACCAATGGAGCCAAGTGATCATAAACTAGAGCTTCTGACACCATGAGCCCAAATGAACTTTCTCTTCTTTTAAGTTGATTTCCCCAAGTATTTCTTCACAGTGATGGAAAACTAAGACAGGGTCAGTCATGTAGAGATGAGGACCTGGATGTTTGTTGGCTCCTGTGGAGTTTAGAGTGTAGTAATTCTCTATCACACCATAGATCTATGTCTTTTTGTCTCAGGAAACCACAGGCAGCAATTTTGAACATCTGGACTGTTCTAAGCCAGGCAATCTTACCAGAATATCTAAGGACACTTTACATATTCCTATTTGAGTGCAGAAAAGGGGAAAAGGAAACGAGAAAGGACCTGCGTTTGTGCTTTGGGATTCATCTCAGTAAGCACAGCTTGAGACAAATTACCTATGCCCATTGGTAAGGAGGCTGATGGCCAATTTCCCAATTGGACTCATCCACAGGACTTCCAAAATGGGAATCCTATGATGAGACCATTTCCTGATGGTACTTAGCATGGGGTGCCCACAGTCCCCAGGCATCTTCTCCTCCAGGGTCTTGTTAGGCTAGGGGGAGCTGGGATGCCATTCTCCCCACTTTACAGAAGGAGGTAACTCCTTTATGGTTCTCTTGGTCAGAGGAGGACAAGGGAGCTGCACACCTAAAATTCACTAATGCAACCCTGCCTTGGATTTTCTTTACTCTGCAGTACCAAGTGCAGCCTGCATAACTTCTCCATGCAGGTCTTAACATGATCCAATTGGAAAGGAAGAGGCACAGTCCTGGGAGGTAAGCAGGGAGCATGCTGGGATGAGAAGTCCACGCCAGGTCTCCAGAGCACCCACCCTCTGGCCTCTGCCTGGCCCAGATGAGTGAACTGAGCACTGTCTGATGTCTCACAGTAAGAGCTGTGATTGTAGGACAAATGCCAGAGCAAAGCAAAGTCACCTTATCCAGGGCATGCTAATTTTCCTCTTACTTCACATACAAAAGTCTCCCTTGCTCATCCCCACTGGATTTTTGGAAATGGGGCTACAGTGTAAGAGTCTCTTTGGGATGCAGTGCCATAAACATGCAGAGATATATATCAATATGTATCCCAGCTGAAATGTGAAGAAGGAAACATCTCCCATCTATAGCCTCATGTGAAAAAACAAAAACAAAAAAAAGCAAAACTCTATAGAGAGTTTGACAGTAAATTTGAAGCAACAAATAACTGCAAGGAACATCATTCTGAGAAGGCTTAGAACAGAGCTTCATGACCTGCAAGTGGCAGCAATGTCTTGGAGAGACACAAATATTTCCAGAATTGAGTAGCTGTGGCTGCCCCTGTAAACTCACTGGACAGGTAGTGTGCTATGCAGGCCTTTATCTTCACCTTCTTAACCCAAAGCAACTGACTCTTAACCCAAAACAACTGATGAGGTATAGGGGCTGTGACTGACTCAACATCGAATTTCTTGATGTTCTGTGATACTGATGGTACTGGGCAACAAGCTGCCATTTAGTTTTCCAGGGAGCTGTGGGTCTGCTAAATATGTAAAAGAATGGGGGATGCCATATGAGACATGTGTCTCCTCCGGGTCTGTGTCCTCATCTACAGACTCAGACAAAAGATGTTTTGCTTTAGAAATTGTACAGAGATATTTTCTGAGGACCTAGGTTCAATCCCCACCACCACACAAACAGGAGGAGGACGTGGCAATCCACTCCTGAAGCAATCAGCCATTGAAAACTCTGTGAGGGTAGCTATGAATCAGACCTGACCTGATAGTACATAACAACAACAACAATTGTTATCATTACTATTATCATTCAGAAGCACTGATTCTGACATAACAGAAGCCAATCAGACTTGATCAAAGTGCAGTGAGGAAAAAGGAGTGATGTATATGAAAACAATGAACTATGAAGGGGAAAAGAGAACAAAAGTGGTGAGAAAACAGAGACATCCTGTGCTCTTAGAAGGAAATAAAGATTCCCAATAGCCCTGGGGCCTCCAGCCTCTGAGCCACACATTATTACATTATAGGCATTAACTTAATTCAAGAGGATTGCATTTAGCATCTCCTGTGCCCCAAGCATGGGAGAAAGACCTGGCAATCCACTCCCAAGGCAATCCCGAAGCACTCAGCCATTGAAAACCCTATGAGGGTCGCTATGAGTCGGATACCGACTCGACGGCACCTAACAACAACAACAACATGCCCCAAGCACGCAGTTCCACAAGAGATGCCAAGGAAAGGTTACAAGAAAATAGTGCCCCATATCTACCTAACATCTTCAAACTCTCCTATAAAGAATGTGGTGTTAGTATGTTGTTGTTGTTATTGTTTCCATTTCATAGATAACAAAACTGAGGTTTAAGTATTTAAATAGCTGTGTTCAAAGAATCAGAGCCTCAGTTCAATCCCAGGTTTGATTGACCCCAGTGTCAGTATCTCTGGATATCATCAAATGGAATAAGACTCCGTGGTGAAGACAGAACTTGACCATACCTATATCTAAACCCTTGGGATCAGGGGCCTGAGGAATTTCCATTTCTAGGCTCTCCAGGCAGCATCAGATCTTTACTCATTCTGCAGAGTGTAGGGTGCTTGATAGACAGTAAGTGGACACCAGGGTTTCCCTCCCACTTCAGACACAATGGAAGCCATGCCTCATTCCTCTTTTCTTTAGACAGTTTTGGTCCCTATGAAGCCACTGAACAGACAAAGCCTGCAAAAAAGAAGGAGACAAGGACAATCTCCTTGAAGTGGCCATCAGTGCCAAGGATGGAGTCAGGCAAGGGAGAGAGAGAGAAAAGCTATCTGCAAAAATGTGTTCCTGGAGGGGAGCTTGTGGGTTGAACCTTCGGCCACAGTCCCTAAATGAGGGGTTGGATCCTGATCCCACACTAGCCACATAATTGAGTTCTTTCCCTAATTCATCTCACCAGGAGGCAGGTACCATTTTATGGAAATTTTCATTCATTCTTGTAGACAGTTTGATGGAATTCATCATGTTGGGAGTACAGTTCTATGGGTTGATAAAAATTCATTCATTCAACCCCTATCACAATTGAGATGCAGAACTCTTACAGCACACTCCAGATTCTGTGATAGTCAACTCTTAGCCCTTGGGAAACGTCCTGTTCTTATAACTTAGGAATCCAATGTATTATGATAATTTATGAGTGCTGTGCCTAAAGGGGATAATCTCCTTCCCTGGTGCAATGAGTACATGCTAAACCTAAGGATGTGCTGAGGGAGGTGAGTGGACCTGAGATAG
This sequence comes from Pedetes capensis, assembly GCA_007922755.1. NCBI lineage: Eukaryota > Metazoa > Chordata > Mammalia > Rodentia > Pedetidae > Pedetes > Pedetes capensis. The sequence continues at coordinate 11,497 of VMDO01033971.1, read as the reverse complement.
CACTCTGAGGTAGAGAAGCTCCCTCCACCTGCCCACTGCTCATATTCAACACCCACAGCTCCACATAGCCACCATTCCCGCACCCCATTGCACCCGATCCCTCACAGGTAACAAGCCCATGGACGGCATTGTCCAAGGCCCTCAACAGCCCAAGGCCTATGCTAAGCCCAAAGTGGAAGGCATCTGGGTTTGAAGGACAACAGAATGAAAGTTTGCTCCAGCTGCACAAAGGAGTTCTCTGTCCCGAAGGGACCTCTGTCCTGAGAGGGCTCTCTCTGTCCCCAGGTGAGCCTTCTCTTCTGGGCAGGGGCACTCTCTCCTTCTCTGTCGAGATTCTAGCAACCAATGTGTGGAAGATAGTAGAGCAGATGTTTTCTGGAAATAGGGGAAGCTTGGTGGTTTGGCTGAGGATGAGAGGACCCTCAAGTAACTGGGGGGCTGCTGTGGCTTCATCATTACGGTGAACTCTAGCTAGTGTGTAACATGTCTGGATGCATATGTTATGCACGCATGCATTTAAGTAGACCAAGTAATATTGTTGATGTTAGGTGCCATTAAATCGGGTCCGACTCACAGAGACCCTCAGAGGGTTTTCAATGGCTGATTGTTTCCAGGATTGCTTCGGGAGTGGGCTGCCATATCCTTCTTCCATTTTTATAGTGCTGGGGATCAAACCAAGGCCCTCATTGCAGTACAACACTCTATTCACTGAGCTAAACCCCAGTCTATAGACCAAGTAATAATGCTTTCAAAAAGTAATCCCCAAAGAGTTAAGAAGGAATGAAGCCCCCCAGTCACCCAGTCCTGGCCCAGGTACCAGCAGAATGCTCAATCTCCTGAGGGCCCTTGGTATGTGTTTTCTTATGCAGATCAAACACTTAGGCATACATACAGCCTCCTTACTTTATTTATTTATTTATTTTTACACAAATGGTAGCTAATTAAACACAGTAGTCTGTGTGCTGCTACTCTCCCTTGACCTTGATGTATCTTGGAAATCTCCCCACTTGTGCCTGTGGATCCATCTGTCTCATCCACAGCCTATTTGTGCACTACCCAGAGGATGGGCATCTAGTCTGCTGCTAGTCACTTGCTCTGCCAGCTGGGCTGCTCCCACATCCTGTGCACAATTCCTTGTGTACCTGGAGTAGAATATTTAGAAGACAAACTCTTAGCAGGGGAATTAACAGATAAAATGGATGTGCATTTAAATTTTTTTCATTGAAATAAAATACAATTTGAGTGTCCCTTATCCAAAATGCTTGGCATCAGAAGAGTTTCAGATTTTGGATTTTCTTGGATTTTGGAATATTTGCAGTTCCATAATGAAGTGTCTTAGGGACAGGACCCAAATCTAAATATGAAAATGATTTATGTTTGATATGTATTTCACACACACAGGCAGAAAGTAATTTTAAATGATATTTGCGAGAGTCTTTGTTTTGACTGTGACTAGTCATGTGAGGTCAGATTTTTCCACTTGTGGTGTCCTGTCAGCCCTCAAAAAGTTTTGAGTTGTGAAGCATTTTGGACTTCAGAGGTTTGGGTTAGGAATATTCCACCTGTGCCACCCAAAGGGCTTATCCCAATATTTTTACACTCACTGGCAATGTACAGGAATGCCTGACCCCAAGATTTTTGCCAATGCACTGAATTATGCAACTTTGTGACCTCAACCACTGATACAGGGAAAATGTGTCCATGGAACTTTAATGTGCACCTTCCTTTATAACCGATGAGAATGAGTGTCTTTCAGTATGGTTTTTTATTTATGTATGTATTTTTGAGGCAAGGTCTCATTATACAGCCCAGGATGGCCTTGAACTCTTGATCCTCCTGCCTCAGCCTCTGGAGTGCTGGGATTACAGAGTGTGCCACCACACCCTGCTCAGTATTTTTTTTTTTCATGACTTTCAAATTTTTAAAAATTTCAGTAAAATATATATACCTTACCTTATCAATTTTTACCTTATCAACATTTTTAAATGTACACTTCAATAATGTTAAGTATATTCACACTGTTTTTGCAACTACTATCCAGAAATTTTTCATCTTGAGAATCTGAAACTCTATACCCATGAAATAATAACTCCCCATCTCCCCTTCCCTCAGCCCCTGGAAACCATCCTTCTGTTTTCCATCTCTATGAATTTAGCTTAGACATCTGAAATCATACAGTATTTGTCTTTTTGTGACTGGCTTTCATGTAGCATAACATTCTCAAAGTTCTTCTGTGCTGTAGCATGTGTCAGAAATTCTCTCCTTTTTCAGGTTGAATAATATTCCTTGTATGGATGCACTCCATTTGTCAACCCATTTGTTTATCAGTAGGCACTTGGTTTGCTCTAACTAATGACGCATGAACACATGCAACCAAATATGGCTTTAAGACTCCTTTCAAGTCTTCTGGATATATGAAAACTAGAAATGCTGGGTCATGTGGTAATTCTATCTTTAATTCTTTCAGTGTGTTTTGATATCATTTTATTTCCAGATAAACACTGAATACCAGCCAGATCTCCACTCCTAGGAAATTTCTCTTGAATATTCAAGCCCAGCACACAATTTGTCTCCAGCTCCCTCTGACACCATGAGATTTTAACTTCCAATATGATTCACAAAGAAATCCAGAAACAAGTCCTATGAATGTAGACCCAACCTAGCCTCAAAGTTGGGAGAAACTGGTCTATGAGCAGGGCAGCCCCCTCAAAGCTCCCAGTGCAGCAGTTTAAGCTCAGTCCTCTCCTCAAGGCACTTGGTTGGGCCTCCTGGCTGTGTGGACCTGCCAACTTTCCTCCTGCTCCCAGCTGTGGACACTCAGGTGTCCACAGAAAAGAGGCAGCTCCTTTGGGCATTTGGAACATCATTTAATGTTAAGGAAAGAGAACCAGCTGATAAAAATGCTACCTACCCTGAAGATCTTGCCCAATACTCTAAATCCTAAATTTAAGTTTGGTTAAAATACACACACACACACACACACACACACACACACACTACTCCCCAATCCCACATGCCACTGGAATGTGATAGTCAAATTCTCTGTCCAGTATCCATGGTTGACTGTTGACAAAATTAATTTTTCACTTGTTTCAGTCACAAACAACTTTTTTGGTGGGGTCCTTCTCTCACAAATTTGGAAACCAAAACTCAGACAAAGGAGGTATTCTTTGTCAAATGCCAACCTCCACAGAGAGAATAGAAAAAGAATGATCGAGCATAGCTCCCTTCTAGAGTCCATGGACAGTGGGCCAATTTGACCAGTGCATCAGAACTGATCATTGGCCCTGATCCACCTGGCTTCAGCAGTCATTCATTACAAAGAATAAGCTAATCACTGTTGTTGTTAGGTGCCGTCGAGTTGGTGTCCAACTCATAGAGACCCTATGTACAACAGATGAAATACTATTGTCATGTTTCTCTGCTATTCATAGGGTTTTCAATGGCTGATTGTTTTTTGGGAGTTGGCTGCCAGGTCCTTCTCCCAAGCCTACTGCGCCTGGTGTTCCCAGGTGGTCTCCTATCCAAGTATTAACCAGGCCTGACCTGGCTTAGCTTCTGAGATCTGATGGGATCAGATGCCACAGTGGTATGGCTGTAGGCAGCCAGTCACTAGTAGGGTATTTATTGCTGTAGTGCCTAACTGTCTGCAGTGGAGACAGCAGGGATGCTGGCACTTGAACTCAGCCAGCAGACTGTGCTGGTGGGACCTCGCTGAGAGGGGAAGACCTTAGGGCCACCACGGTGCACTTCTGGGGCTCAGCAGTGCAGTTGGGTTCAGTAGCAGAGCTTCCCCTTGGCTGGCCTTCCATGGTTTGGAACAGCCTCAAACTCTGCCTGAAGTCCTTCCTAAAGTCTCTGAGATTCCATGACATCAGGGCCAGAGGAAGCATCTCAGCAGAATCATATCCACTCTCTAGGGCATTTCTACAAGGTGTATCTTAGCCTCACAAAAGCAAGAACCATCATCACATGGGAAAGGAGGTGAGGACATCCAGGCTTGCTTCCTTCCACCATTCCTTCATTTGTTCATTCATAGAACTTTTATCCAGCACCTGTGTCATGCATTCCAATAGCTAGACGTTGGCCGTGCAGAGAGGTGGCTGGGTAGTGGAGTGTGACTGATAATTTAATTTCACTGTCAAACATAAAGTCCCAACAGTGATGAGTGAGACTTTCAGAGCCTGTAAAAGGCAGGCTGGGATTCCTCTGGCCTGGCAGGGAGGTAAGAAGTGTGGGAGTGGAGTAGGTGCGGGGAGGCAAAGGATTCCACGAAGAGGAAGAGCCTAGAGAGGCCTGGGGGCAGGGGCAAGAGGCCCTGGTGTTCACATAATTGAAGAAGGACAATGAAGCTGGGGCTAAGAAAGCCAAAGGAGGGTGAGAGGAGGTGAGGTGAAGAGGGAGGTGCCAGACACAATAGTCATGTGGGCTGGAGCAGTGGGTTGGAGGTGTAGCCTTTACCAGTACAGCAACCCGAAGCCATGGAGGATGCTCAGTCAGGTTTTGTGTGTAGATGAATCCCTTCAGCTACTGTGAAAAAAGCATATTGGAGGGGAAGTGGGCAATGTGACTATGGCACAGGCCAGGGGAGAAGAAAACATGCTCAGCCCTGCAGAGGGGCTATGGACATGGTGGGTAGGGACCTAGACAGAAGGCTGGGCCTGAGAGACGGGTCAAGGAGGCAGTTTCGACATGAGGAGTTTGAAGATCCCATGGCTTTCCAGAAGGCATCCACTATGTCTAGGATCCAAGAGTATGGGTCTGGAGCTCAGTGGCGGTCCCAGGGGACTGAAGCAATGCAGGGGTGGGGGAGGTGAGGACATCTACAGAGAAGAAGGTCATGTGTGGCAAGGTTCCCTAGGGATGCTCACTGTGTCATCTCTGGGTGGAGGGTGCTACTGCCTAACTTTCCCGGCTTCTCCAGGGAGTACCATGGAATACTCTCCCCAGCTATCCCACTGATATCTAACTACCCTGTCTCAGAGCAACCACTAGACTTTTGTCCTGTGTCCTTTCTATGGACTGTAGGATCACCATTTCTTCAGGCACCAAACTGAAAAGTCCCAGCCCAAAATGCTCCATAGCTCAGATTTTTGGATTTCTGCCCTTAGACCTTCCTCTCCACTCCTATCAGATTCTTCTCCAATTGGTAAGAAGGAATCTTAGGTTTAAAGCCATGGTTCCTGGATTTTCATTCAGACTCCATCACTTAACTGCTGGAAACCCTGGGGGCATCTATGCTTTGATGAAAGCATCAATAAGAAAGTAGTAGCTATGGTCTCATAGACATTATAGAATTGTGTAAAATTAAGCACTAAGACATTAAGTGCTAAAACCACCATCCAACATCTAGTAACTTCTCAACAAATATTAGTTGTCATTACTTGAATATGTCTTTCAATATACTTTGTAGGGTTTAGCTCAATTGGCAGAGTGCTGCTCTGTGCTTTCTGAGGCCCAGGAATTGATCCTCAGCACTGCAAAAATGGGAGAAGGACCTGGTAGCCCATTGCTGAAACAATTCTGAAACCATCAATCGTTGAAAACCTTATGGATAGCGGAGAAGCACTGACATAGTGTCGGGCATGGCCCAGTGCCAGGGAGTGTTTCATCTGTTGTACACTGGGTCACTATTAGTTGGAACTGACTCCACAGGACCTAACAACAACAATAACAAAAACAACAACAACAACAACAATGGCCGAAGAAAAGCAACACAGCACCCTCTCTTGAAAGCATTGCCTAAAGCACTGGACTTTTCTTCTTCTGTTGAGCAACTCCTGACAGGCAGGGGCTATTTCCCATTCCTATCCCCAGGTTCCCATAACAGTGCCCTGAATATGCTCCATAAGTGACTGTGTTTTCAGTTGAATACACAGCCACTAGATGTTTTATAAGTCCCAGCATATGGTGGGCAACTGGCAAAATGCGTGTTTATCACGTTCTTGTCAAGGACCCAGAGAAGTTCTATATTAATCAGGGAAGATAGTATGTCACTGAGGAATTCTACTGCATTTTTCTTGGCATTTCTAAACTCAGTTGTACTGTTTCGGCCTTCCAGGAGGAAAACAACGCCACACAGAATAAGTCTCCTAGGGTCCAAATATTCATGACTAATGAACCCACCTTCCAGATGGCGTCCACTCACCAGACAAGTCAGATTGATCAGTAAACCATCCTTTTGGAAAGTTTTCCTTCTGCAAGACCAGCATAGAATGTCTCCCCCAATTGAATGTGAGCATAGGTATATTGAGTCTACAGAATGTTCTGGGCATTTCTATGAGCAGAGTGTCAGGAATTAAATGGGCTAGTTGTCTGACAAAAACCTAGAACCATCTATAAGGAAGGCAAAATGCCAGGTAAGTCCCCAGTTAGTTACTGCAATAGTGTACCTCCAGTTAGACACCATTTCTTTTTGCAGTACTAGGGGGTTGAACTCAGGGGCTCACACAGGCGAGGCAAGTGCCCAACCACTGAGCCGCACCCCAAGCCCCCACCCTCTTTTATTTTTTATTTTGAGACAGGGTCTTGCTAAGTTGCCCAGGCTGCCTCTAGCCTTGAACTTGCCATCCTCCTGCCTCAGTCTCCTGAGTCTCTGGGGTTATAGTAATGAAACTGTGGACCTGCCTACCATCAGATGCTCCTAGTGACCATATAAAAACAAACCCAATTCAGGAAAGGAAGCTGCTTGTGCTAATGAGTTACTAGTGGATGTCTAAGATGGCCTGTGCTATGATTCTCATCTTTTGACTTGGGGATAGCTAGTCATTGAAGTTGGTGTGGGCCTGTTAGGAGCCTGGAGAATTCCACACCACCCTCAGAGATGTGCAACATCCTAAAAGAGCAGCTTTCCAGAGGACGAAACAAAGTTCTGCAGCCAATGTGCTGACAGTGCTTTGCTTTCTAAGGAGACTTGGCATTGGCTAGCACAGCCATCCAGTCACTTATTCAGCCCACAGAAAGTCACTGACACCAGGATGTGACTGTGCCAGAGGGATGCAAATGAATTGAGACAATTCTTGCCATTAGCCCTTGTCATATACAGTGGTCTCTCCTTATCCTCAGGGGGCACACACCAAGATCCCAGTGGATGCCTGAAACCATGGACACCACTGAACTCTATAGATACTAAGTTTTGTCCTATACATGCATTCCTATGATACATTTTAATTTAAAAATTAGGCATAATAAGAGATTAGCAATAACTAGTAATAAAATACAATAATAATATATTGTAATACAGTTTTACAATTAGGATCTCTGTCTCTCAAAATATTGCAACTTTTCATTGAAAGGAAGTACTTTAAGCTACTGTTTGGCATATGTGAATTGCCACCACCACTCTCTTATGCTTTGAAGTCATTACTAAGTAAAATAAGTAAACTAAGCAATATACTTAAACATAAATACTGTGATATCACAGTACTGGGTCTGATAATCAAGATAGTTGCTAAGTTACTAACAGGAGGGTAGTGAGTATAGCACCGACATATAGGAGAAAAGGATGATTCATATCCCAGTAGGACCAAGTAGAACAGCCTAAAAATTCATCATGGAACTCAAAAGGAGTACAATTTAAAACACAGCCAGGCATGGTGGCTCATGCCTATAATCCCAGGAACTCAGGAGGCAGAGGCTGGAGGATCACAAGTTTGAGGCCAAAGGCAGCTTACATAATTTAGTGAGACCCTGACTTAAAATACAAAGTAAAAACTGGGCAGGGGTGTGGCTCAGGGGTAGAGCAATTGCAAGAAGCATACTTGAGGCCCTAGGTTCAACTCCTGAGTACCGCAAACAAATAAACAAACAAATAGCCAAATAAAAAAGCATAGCTTGTTTCTTTCTGGGATTTTCCATTTGACTGTAGGTAAGTAAAACCATGGAAAGCAAAACCGCAGATGAGAAGACTACTGTAATGTAAATGAGCTATGCATGGTCTGAATGAACTAGTGAGCCTGGAGTTACCTGTTGGAGACAGAGGGACATGCACGGTCCTTTTGGAGCAATAAAGCTATTAGGTGGCTCTCTACCTGAGTGCAGACACAGCTCTAGACGTCTGCTAGTAGAAATGTCCACTCTTCCCCTAGCAGAGACTGAGAAATACTGCTACTCACAAGGGGCATGATCACCAATAGCAGTGGTCCACAACCTTTTTGGCACCCAGGACTGGTTTCATGGAAGACAATTTTTCCATAGACTGTTGGCAGAGCCCAGATGGTAATGAGAGGAAGGAGAGTGGCTGTAGATACAGATGAAGCTTTGCTTGCTTCCCTGATGCTCACCTCCTGCTGTGTGGCCCAATTCCTAACATGTCACAGGCTGGTACTGGTCAGTGGCCTAGGAGCTGGGGACCCCGGACCTACTGGACACACTGTACCTTTCTGATCTGAATTAGTCAAGCCACAATGGATCCATGGCTACTGTTCTTTTGTGTGTCTTTAAAAATATATAAATATATCTTTGCAGTTAAAGTTCACAAAATCTCTCAAAGAAGAGGATGTTCCTAAACTCCAAGGATTTTCTCCAAAGTAAATATAAGAAAAAAACCGCAGCATAAAGGATCATGCTCAGAGTCACAGAAGCAAAACATTTTGTCAGCTGATTTACAGACCTGAATCAGGTCAGAAGACCACTTCTGAAATATATAGAGCCCTAAAGAGGCATCAGTTGTTCGGAGAAATCAATAAGGCCCTGAGCCTGAACTTCATTTCTCCCAGGGGAGAGAAAGGGTGTGTCGTTTGTCAGTTTCAGGAAAGCCAGGATGGGACCAGGGCAGGGATACAAAGTCGCCCCAACCCCCGCTCCTGATTCTGATGGACAATCTCTGGATGCAGATCACTAAATGGAATCCTTAGAAATAATCAAGATGACAGATGGCAATAAACAAGAATGATTGAGGACTTCCGGCTGACAGCCTGGATGAGCTTCCTGAAGGCCTGTAAGGGGGAAATTGCTGTGCAAGGATCTGTGTGTTCCATTTTTCTGTAGGTTTTCTTTCCCCACTCCCTGTAAGGCTGTCCCTTGTGAAAATGACAACCATCTTCTATTCACTTTCAATACCTACAAACCCAATGTTAGTAAATTTAACTCTTTTCTGCATCAAGTCTAAATGGTTTTATTTTATGTGGAGTTTATTTAGATGCTTCTTGACTTGTGATATGGTTATATCCCAATAAAGCCATTGTAAGTTGAAAATATGGCAAGTTGAGTATGTATTTAACACACATAACCTAACAAATATCATAGGGGCTGAGATTTAGTTCAGTTGGTAGAGCACCACTCTGCAGTCTCTGAAGTCGGGAGTTTGATTTCCAGCACTACAAAAATGGGAGAAGGACCAGGCAATCCACTCTCGAGGCAATTATGAAAACAATCAGCCATTGAAAACCCTTATAAAGGTCACTATGAGTCGGACACAGCTTGAGGGCACCTAACAACAACAACCAATATCATAGCACTTCTCTCTTTCTCTGAAGTAACAGTGTCTAAGTGGTATTTACCTCACTCTTTCCAACAATATGTTATATATTTCTCTATATTTTGGGTGATAGTCCTTTATCAGATACGTACTTTAAAAAGATTTCTCTATCACTCTATGTCTTGTCTTTCAATTCTAAACAATTTTTCTGTAGTGGGGATTGAACCCAGGGCCTTCTGCATGCTAGGCAAGTGTTCTACTACTCAGCTACATTTCCAGCAAAAAAAGTTTTAATTTTAATGAATTTCATTCCCACAAAAAGACATACAAGTAGAGAGGAAATCATTGGGGCGTGGTGGGGATGGGGGAGCAGGGTCCTAAGAGGGTAAGGGGGAGGTTATGTGAGCAATGTACAATGAAATGCATATATGGAATTGTCACAATGAAATACATGTCAGAATGATAGCTATTAAGTTGTACATTAAAAATTTCCAATAAAAATTTTTAAATGAATTTCAGCTTATCAATTTTTACCTTCATTAATCATGTTTTTGGTATAGTGTCTAAACCACCACTGCCAAACGCAAGGTCACCTCAATTTTCTCCTATGTTATATGCTAGGTGTTTTATAGTTTTGCATTTTACATTTAGGCCTATGTTTTATATTGCTCAGCAGGAAAAACATATATAAAGTCATTTGCTAAGTAAGATCATCAGGGTTTCTGTTGCCTCTCTCTTTAAGTCCAGGATTGTCACCTGAGGCAAACTCTGACATCATCATCATCATCATCATCATCATCATCATCATCATTATTATTATTACTATTATTATTTTGGTACTGGGGGTTGAACCCAGGGCCTCGTGCCTGCATGCTTTGCAAGTGCTGGGCCACTGAACTGTGTCCCCAGCCCATTTTTCTTTTTTTACTTTTTGAGACAGGGTCTCACTAAGTTACTCAGACTACCTCTGGTCTCCACCTTGTGATCCTCCTGCCTCTGCCTCCTGAGCCACTGGGATTATAGGTGTGCACCACTGCACCCAGCTGAGTTATTATTTTTAATCACCAACATCTTGTATTAATATTAATTGCTCATCAAAAATGAATCTCTGGGGGCCTTTGCATAACCAGCTACAAGACCAGCAAGAAAGAGGGTCAGAGTATATGTCTAGGGTTAAACAGAGAAGTGAGAGATATGTGGTGAGGAAATTGAACTTGAATTTTCCCAAGTAATTTGCCCATTTTTCCAATGATTTGTGAGATAATCCTTCCCTTTGCCTTGGTGAAGACTATTTGTCCTGTTAAAGGTTCAGGTCTTTATGTCAGCTTTGGACCACCTATTTTGTGCCACTCATTTGTCTGACTTAATGCTATAGTTTAAATAAACTGCAAAAGACATTTCAGTATAGAGTAGGGAAAATGTTCCCTCATTGTTCTTCCTCAGAATAATTTCAGGTCTTTAGGTAAATCTAAAAATAAATCTTCCAAATTTTTTAATTAAATTCGGAAAATGATTGAAAAATAAATCTTACATTCTTCCCAGAACCTCTACTTATTAAATATTTTAATATATATTCAGATACACATTGAAGTTTTCTATATATAGGTCATGTGTGATTAAATTCAATTCTAGTTATTTTATCATATATCTATTGTTATTATTCAAATAAAAATTCAGTATATCTTTTAACTAGTCACTGCCAATATTTGAAAAGCCATTCATTTCTGCATATTTATCTTGTCTTTCATCATGTGAAAGCTTTTTACTTATTTTAAGAGATCATTAATAGATTCTCAAGATTTTCTAGGTATATAACCATATTATCTGTAACTAACCATATTATCTGCAAATAAATGTTAACCTATGTACAATAGCTATGTACCAGAACATTTAGAATGTTAAAGACAATGAAAATTGTAATGGTTGTCATTCTTTGTCTTGGATGTAATTTTTACAGGGCATATGTGTTTTTTGGTCATCTCTGTATTGACTATTATCAGAGAGTCTTTTTGACTTCAGGGGATATTCTTCCCTTCAATATCAAATATTCTTTCAAAGCTGAATTCATAGAAGTAGAGA
>VMDO01033970.1:0-17436 GCA_007922755.1 Pedetes capensis | reverse complement strand
AAAAAAAAAAAAAAAAAAAAAAAAAAAAAAAAAAAAAAAAAAAAAAAAAAAAAAAAAAAAAAAAAAAAAAAAAAAAAAAAAGAAAAGGAAAGAAAAGAAAAGAAAGAAAGAAAGAAAGAGAAGGGACGAGTGATTTGAAAGTTGGTCTATAGTCTGATTTCCACTGGACCCAGGAGATAGGCTCCAGAGCTTATTTTCAGAGCGGAAAATAGTACAAAGGCTTTCGTAATAGACAACTGCAAAGTATCACTATAGATTCTTACTCAACTTTATATTTTGTGCCTTGATAAATGAGATTTCCTCCTTCCTTGCAAGTCTATCTTCTTCACCGTTGTCTGCTTCAACTTCCAGTTACACTTTGTGTCCTTCAAATGCTCTTCAACCGACCTTGTCAGACACTAACGATTCTCTAAGGATTTAGGTGCCTGCAGCTGTTATCTCTGTGGCGTCCAATCCTGTCAGATCTTGGAAGCTAAGCAGGATCAGGCCTGGTTAGTCCTTGAATGGGAAACAGCCTGGGAACATCAATGCTGTAGGCTTGGGAGGACCTGGCAACCCACTCCCCCCAAAAAAAATCAGCCATTGAAAACCCTATGAATAGCAGAGAAACACTAACAATACTAATTTGTCTGTTGTACATAGATAGGGTCGCTATGAGTCAGACACTAAGTTGACGGGCACCTAACAACAACAACAACAACAACAACAACAACAAGGACTTAGGGGTTTTGTTTATAACCCATTATTTTATACCAGGTTGTAGAAAGCTTTATAATTTCTCTGAAACTACTTTATATATGTTTGTCCTTTCTCCTCAGCTCTAAGCAAAGGGACCCAGGGGCTCTTGTATCTCTTGTCCATAACCAGTGCAAGTCACTGCACCCAGCAATGTTGAGTTAGGTTCCAGGATGTTGGTTAGGTCAGTATTTGACTGTTTCTCCAATTAGTATTTCTGATCACTCTTGAAACCTGAGGCTAAAAGCCCTGCAGATTGAAACCAGAGAAGTCTCCAGGTTTTGTGAAGCCTGATACTGCTGTTCCTTCTTTTTCTTCGTCTTTTCTCTTTTGCACATGCTAGATAAGTACTCTACAACTAAGCCACATCCCTAGCCCCTCTTCTTTTATTTTTACTTATTTATTTTTTCCGGTACTGGGGGTTGAACCCAGGGCCTTGCGCCTGCATGCTCCATAAGTGCTGGACCACTGAGCTGCATCCCCAGCCCAGTTTTTTACTTTTTTGAGACAGGGTCTCACTAAGTTACACAGACAGCCTCTGGTCTCAAACTTGAGATCCTCCTGCCTCCGCCTCCCAAGCTGCTGGGATTACAGGCGTGTACCACCACGCCCACCTCCCCCCTTCTTTTTTAAAGAATTGTTTTGGGGTTCCTCTTTAAGTAAAAGAATAAGGAAACTATAAGCAAAGAATTAGGTAAACAGCCTTAAAAGGGGCTTGGGCAAGACAGGGTCTCTGACTTTATGTTTCATTAGCATCTCTATAAATCTGTTTCTGAGTGAAAGAATGAAGCTTGCTTACCCCCTGGCCAACTCTTCAGCCCTGACTGAGTTAGGTACCTATTCCTAGGTTTTCCTATGGATTTCCTGTGCCCAACACAACTATTCCACAAAATAGCTCTGCCTCAACAAAATAGCCTTGACAGCCAAGTCTCTCTATCTAATGAAAATGTCCCAAAGGGCTGTATAGACACTCCTCCCACTTATCAACCTGATGGCACTTGGAGTGGTATTCCTTTCAAAGCATTTGGTGTGTATGGTGCCAAGTGAAGAATTTATACCCAATTCTGGAAGCCCCTGATGGCTCAATAACTCAAGGAGTTGTGCTTTGATGTAGAAAGGCCTGTAATGTTCCAGTGCATTCTACCAGTGGCGTCTGTGACTCCTGTTTCCATTCTACTTTGGCAAAAGCCTGGTAGTGTACAGAACAGCCTGTATTCTGATAGGGTAGGAAGGAGTCTGGCCTTGCCACTTTAATGCCACTCTGATAATATCATACAAGTTGGCACCTTACCTGGACGTCCCACCCAAAAGCTCCATCCAATTCTCTGGTCTCCTGAGAGTTGGTCCAGAATGTTCAGTCAGAGTATAGATACCACCTATGTCAATTTCATGGTCCTAGACACCCAATTCAAAAATTTTCCCAAACAGATGAGAACCACTGGGATTCTTGAACCAGTGGTGGTTCTGTGTTCCAGAGAAAGCCCAAGAAGCTCTTTTACCAGTAGAGACAGTAACAACAGGGCTCCAGGAAGGAAGTAACATAACCATAGTAGTATATATCATCCCAGCACTGAGGAGGCTGAGCAGGAGGATTGCTGTAAGTTCGAGGCCAGCCCGGGCTACATAGTGAGACCCTGCCTAAAAAAACAAAAACAAAACAAAATACCACTACATACCATGTACCCCTATTACGCTTCTACTTGTGGGGAGCTTACTATAGGTTAAGCAACTTGCATACATCATCTGACTACACTATCTTTATGACTATTCTATATTGTAGGTATAATTATCCCCATTTCACAGATGAGAAACCTGAGGCTCAGAGAGGTTAGGAAACATGTTGAAGGTTATATAGCTAAAAGTGAGAGCTCCATCTATTTTCTTTTTCTTTCTTTTCTTTTCTTTTCTTTTTTTCTTTTTTTTTTTTTTTTTTGTGGTACTGGGGGTGGAACCCAGGGCCTTGCACTTGCATGCTCTGCAAGTGCTGGACCACTGAGCTGGACCTCCCGCCCATTTTTTTTAACTTTTTGAGATAGGGTCTCACTAAATTATGCAGACTGCCTCTGGTCTCGAACTTGCGATCCTCCTGCCTCCACCTCCCCAGCCGCTGGGATTACAGGCGTATGCCACCACGCCTGGCTTCCTCCATCTATTTTCAAAGACTGTGTACATAATCACTACTAGAGGGCTCAGTGTACTGGGTCAGAGGGACCCAGACCTTGAGGTACCTTCTGGATCCAGAGGTGAGGATCAGAGTTAGGAAGGAACATGGGTCAGACTAGTCATGCCATAAACCATTCCCCTGTCTCCCCCAGACTTTAACTCTCTAGAACTGTGATTTTGTTTGTTTTTCTTGAAATTATGAAGGTGAGCCTTGTATTGCTCAAAATTATGGAGGTGATCTAGCTACCCCTAGCATGGGAGTTGAATCTCTACTAAAGTATTGTGTCTGTGCATGCAATAGCTAGCCTAGGACCAATCCATTCCCATTTCTCCGAGCTTCCTATCTTGGAGGAGGAGAGACTAACAGAGGAGCAGGGGGTTTGCATGAAGGAGAAACAAGAAAAAGACCAAAGGAAGGGGCAGGATGGTGCTGCCCTTTAAGAAAGCCTGCCAGAGCGAGAGTCATAACACTTAAGAAATGTCAGTAGTGTGCCAGGGCAATGAGAGAGCTCTTTGTGGGGTCAAAAGAGAAGCCACTAGAGGAGGCCATAGAGGAGACTTGGCAGGAAAAGAGTGGGGGAAGAGGTAAGAATTTATCCAGGGCCAGAAGTGTGTTTTAATTCTAAAACCATGACAAATCAAAAGAGAAGAGGACTCACTCATTAACTCCTCACCTTTGGGTGGGGCAGCCAAGTAAGGGCAACTGTTGCAGGACTGTGCTTTCCAGCATCAGAAAACACTGGCTGCATTGCCTGCCCAGCCTGCCAGAATGCTGCTGGGCAGAGTGACTGACCACCGCGGCCTGGATGATAAGTGATGGGAACCCCTGCTTGCTGCCCATTCTCTCTTTGCGCCTGTTTAGTTTGCAGCTTCTGCCTGGCAGGGAGCCTCAGAGTAGAGGTGGGGGAGGAGGGTCCTCTAGACAATATTTAATACTCAAGTGATTTATAGGCTGCTGGAAGGGGTGGGGTGGGAAGCCAGGGGAATGACAGAGACTAGTTTCCATGAGGCATGAGCACACCACTGACAAGACTCAAGTTGTCTATTTTCTTGATGTCTGTACCTTCAGGCCAACTTTGGGATAGGATGCAGGCTTTCCCCTTCCCAGGGCCCAAGACTCTGGTACTATTTTATATGAGACCAGTGGAACTGGCTGGAATAAGGCTAGTGGACATCTGTCCAAATCCTAACCTTTTCGTTAAGCACCACACTGCTGAGAGAGGGCAGAAATAAGTGAGGTGAGCAGTTCAATAGCTGCTGTTTTTGGAGGACTTTTTTTTTTTTTTTTAATGTACAAGAATTCTTTTGAACCCTCTATGGCTCCAAGGAAAACTATTTGAAATGTCCGTTCTTACGGGGCCAGGGGGTTAAGTGCCAGGGATGGAAGGCTAAGTGCCAGGGATGTGGGTTGCATGGATTCTTGGGAGCAAGGCTAATGGCCTCCCTGCTGTGGGCTCAGGAATACCAGCCCCAGTCACTGGTTGCCCTGAGAGATGCAGCCATTTTTACTTCTGACTGAAGGACATCACCTTCAGGAATTTCCCTTTCTATGGTGGGAAACAGAGTAGAATATGCCCAAGGGACCAACAGGGCTTGTGCCCAAGAGTGCAGAGGGCAGGAAAGAGATCACACTGAGACACTGGGGTAGGGTGAGACCAGTCAGTGATTTATACAGTTTAGAATTTGATCCCTGCTGGTGGAAAGAAGATGCATTTTGTGAGAGCTGCATGGTAATTGCCCTTCATAAGGATGATCTCAAAAGGTCAAGGGATGGGCCTTGAATAGCCCTAATGTCCCTGAAACACTCCATTGTATAGCTATTGTCTGTACATGTAAAGGAACTCTTCTTGACCCTATTCATACTTTTCCTTTTTTGCCTCTGGGGTTTCCTAAGTGAATAATTGCAAACTACCTTATCCCTATATCCAAGTCTATCTTCTTTAAGCTTCAACAACAAAATAGTTCAACACACATTTCTTGAGACCTACTATGTACCAGGCATCAAGCCAGGTTTTGGGGATATACAAATGAATAACACATGGTCCCTTTTCTGGGGCATCTACAGCATCATTTTCAAACAATTTCCCTTAGTGATGATCTTTGGGATCTGATAAACAGATCTGCATCTATCCCCTTTATATTTCATACACATGGATTGTTAAATTCACCTTCTATCTTTCCATGATCGTTTTAATTTTGCCTCATATGGTAAACTCCACTTTAACCAATTTGGATGACTTTCTCTGGACTCTGATACTGTCTTCCTTAGCAGGTAGAATAACCAGAATTAGGCACTATATTTCATATGCAAATACTACATGAATGTGTATAAAACTGTTAGCTAACTTCTTTTACTTATCCAATTGTGATTCATTTATATACCCAGTAGTTAGTTACTGAGTGCCTACTAAGTGTCATGTACTCTGCTGGGTGCTAGGAATGCAACGTTCAGTAGACTGGACACTGCCCTCATGGGACCCATAGTCTGGGGTATGTCTTGGGGGAAACAAAAGGTAAAGAATCCAAATATCACATAAATAAGTATATTAGTACTAACAGACAAGTGCAGTGAAAAGTACAGGGTACTGTGAGTATGTAAGTGGGGATGCTGATCTAGTCTGGGAGGCTCAGGGAAGGGTTTCCTGTGGAAATGACATTTGAGCCCAGATCAGAAAGGTTTGTGGAAATAGGTGAAGCAGAGTATGGGGAAAGAATGTTCTAGGCAGAATAAAGAATATATGCAAAGGTCCTGAGATCGAAGGAACCAGTGCATCCCTAAAGCATTGCAGGAAGGCCAGTGAGGCTGCAGCCCAGAGTATGAGGCAGAGGGTTGTGTGAGATGGGCCTGGAATTAGCTAGAGGACTGACTCTGCAGGCCATACAAGGATAAGGATTTTAGTCTTTATCCCACTATGGACAGGCATGTGGAATGAAAATCTGCATACAAGAGTGAAAAGCAGCTGTTTCCCCAAATTACTAGTGCTGCTTACATTTGTCTTGAAGGAATAGTAATGATGGTCTAAATTGTTGAAGCATTTCCCAATGTCCTGGCATGATGTGGCTATGCCTGCCTGGCACTGAGGACGCCCCAAAACTAATGGATCAGCCTGAGCGTACAGTTCTCAGTTAAGGGACAGCCTCTGCCAATGTGGAGAGAGGGACAGGGTGGAGGGTGGGTGGAGTGCTTTGCCTGAGCTATCAGCTCCATATTGACATTTGGAACAACCCCAAGACTATAGCCCTGTTCCTAGATAACTCTATCATGTGCACCCCCCCCCCCCACTTAAATGGTCTGCTGGCCCTGCCTTCCTTTCTACAGCAGCTGTGCTCCCCACCCAATCTGGAGAAGGTCTCTGGATAATAACTCTGACTCTGCCCAGATACTTGGGTCTTGACCTGGTGAGTTCAGGCCTCAGTTCTGTTGGGAACCATGCATATGTACATATACTTAATAGTTGTACACAGGTGCTAAGGGAAGTCATGGGAAAAGAGGTCCTAATGGCTGGACTCAGCCTTTCTGCAGCCCTTCCTTTCATCTCAGATATATCTACGGAGAATGTGGCTTGGTGTAGTGACATCTGCTGGCAAGGCTGGGCAGGTATAAAATGGCCAGATGCCCATTCATCATATAATTTGCAGACTAGTGAGAAAATCATCTTTAACCCCTGAGATTGACAGGACTCAATAACCTAGGTTGGTTACAGCAAAGCTAAGAAGTCCAAAGTCATAGGTTTGACCCATGTGTGGTCTAATTTGTGCTAACTAAAAAAATGCATGCCTGCAGCTGTAGCCCTGTGGCATCCGATCCTGTCAGATCTCGCAAGCTAAGCAGGGTCAGGCCTGGTTAGTACCTGGATGGGAGACCACCTGGGAACACCAGAAGCTGTAGGCTTGGGAGAAGGACCTGGCAACCCCCTCCCAAAAATCAATCTGCCATTGAAAACCCTATGAACAGCAGAGAAGCACTGACAATCGTGTTTCGCCTGTTGTACTCAGGGTTGCTATGAGTCGGATACCAACTCGACGGCACCTGACAACAACAACAACAAAAAAATGCATTTTCATAGTTGTAGTTTGTGCCTCCCATGTTGGCTAGTTGATTCACATTTGGGTATAGTTAGTCACAGGGGAGTTTGAGTAAACTAGTATATGACTCAGGGGGATCCATTCCTAGTCCCCATTCCTGGGAAAGCATCTTTGAACAAATAAAAAGATACGTGTTTTACAAATGGCAGAACGGACGATCCTTCTTCATCTTCCTGAGGCTGACTGGACTTTCTAAGGCTGGACATAACCTACCTCACTGCTCTCATCCCTATCATCTATGCATTCTGTTCACAATCTTGCTCTTTGTCAGGAGCACACATTCTTGACAGAGTTTACCACTAGGTGTAATTGGGAGGCCAAAGGCAAAGAGGAAGCAGAAAATACTAGAGAAATAATTATGAAGCAAATGTTCTACCTTCTTAGTAACACTGACTCTGAACTGAATGTGGCTCAGATACAATCCTCCCCAGCTCTATGTCTCATTCAAACTTAAAAGAAAATCATCAGAGAAATTAGTAATAAACAGAATTTCACCAAAAAGGAAATAAAATAAGCTGACAGAAGACGGGAGTATATCCTCACCAGAAATAAAATAAAAAGGACGTGTGAGATTCAGTTTTCATTTTTATTAAAATTGCCAGATTTTAAAAACTGGTAACAGTTATGGGAACAATGTCTTAAATTAGCACCCTTGCACTAGTGGTGACACTGTAAATATGCACATCTTTTAGGGAATGAAATTAAGCAATATATAAAAGGCAGAAATAAAAACAAGAGAGAGCAGACACTATTGCAGCATTATCTGACATAAAAGACCTTCAGTAACCTCACAATGGGCTGGGATTTAGCTCAGTTGGTAGAGTGCTGCGCTGCAGTCTCTGAGGACCCATGTTCAATTCCCAGCACCGCAAAAATGGGAGAAGGGCCTGGCAATCCACTCCCAAGACAGTCCAGAAACAGTCAGCCACTGAAAACCCTATGAGGGTCGCTACAAGTCGGATACCGACTCAACGGCACCCAACAACAACAACAACAACAACCTCACAATAGGGGAATTCGGGCACATTATGTCATAATACCAAATGGAATGTCACACAGTGATTACAGTTACAATTATGAAGACTATATAAAAACATAGAAAATGTTGAGACTATATAAAAATATGAAATTTTAAAAGAAAAAATATGAAAGTCTATGTAAACAATGAGTACATCTACCATATATGAAAATGTGCACATTTAATCAAATGTATGTAGGTGGAGGAAAGTTGGAAAGTTACATAAAAAAAATAAAAGTAGCTTTGTGGGAGCAGTTAAGATTATTAATACTGGGTTAATAATTTTTGAAAAAGTGGAAGGGGTTGAGGGCAGGTGAAAGCCATGGTCTTCCAACCTCTTCCTATATGTATTTGTCCTAAATTGACAAAGGAAGGAGCATGTCTGTTTATTCACAGTGTACACTCAGCTCCCAGCCCAATGCCTAGCATATATCAGATGCTCAGTAAATATTTGGACTATGGATAAATGAACTTGCAATTTAAAAGTCTCAACCCAAGCTGGGCATTATGCTGCAGGCCTATAATCCCAGCAACTAGGGAGGCTGATGCAAGAGGATTGTGAGTTCAAGGCCAGAGGCTGCCTGTGCAACTTAGCAAGACTCTGTTTCAAAATAAAATATTAAAAAGAGGGCTAGAGGTGCACTTCAGTGGTAGGGCACTGGCCTAGAATGTGCAAGACCCTGGGCTCAACGTCCCCGCACTGAAGGAAAAAAAAGTTTCAACCCATGGTTACTGGGTACATTCCATCCTGAGGAATAAAGAGGAATTTGGTTTTGCTAGAATCAAAAAATGAAGGCCCATCCATAATGGCAATTCCCTGGTCTTCTTGGTAAGTGAATTTGGGCATGGAGAACCCAGGGAGAGACAGTCTATTAGAGAAAACCCAATTACACTGAGGAGTCTAAGTTGCCCTGAGGCCTCTGCTGCCATAACAACATCATGTAACTATAACTACAGCCCTGGAGAGCTCTGGTCTGGTCAAATATGGAAAAGGATGTCTTCATCATAAGACAGCTTTGTGCTCAGACTGACTTCCCTACAGGGTTTGATCAGGGAAAGAAGGTAAAAGAAATGGAGGAAGAGGGGAGATCAAGGGTAGGAGTAAGAAAGGACCTACTATTGAAACAAAATAGTGATTTTTTTGTTTTTTAACAATTTTCAAAATGTGGTTATTTGACTGTTTAGCTTTGGTGGTTATTTATAACCCCAGTTGCAGAGGCGGAGAGCTGTGCCCAAGCCTGCTGGGATCTATTCAATAACCTCCCCCAAGGGGGGCATGGGTGCGGGCTAAGTGTGATATAAGAACAAAATTAACAAGTGATCAGAAGGTAAGAGGTGCTGTAGGCCATCTCCAGCAAGAGAAAGGAAGGATACATTGTTGTTGTTGTTAGGTGCCGAGTTGGTAGCCCTCATAGGGTTCTCAATGGCTGATTGTTTCGGGATTGCCTTGGGAGTGGGTTGTCACATTCTTCTCCCATTTTTGTGGTGCTGGGAATTGAACTTGGGACCTTAGAGACTGCAGAGCAGCATTCTACCAACTGAGCTAAATCCCAGCCCAAAATTTACAGGTCCCAAGGATACATTAGTAATTGTTATTTTTTTTTTCTTTCTTTCTTTCTTTTTTCTTTTCCAGACAGGGACTTGCTTGCTATGTAGTCTAAGCTGGGTGTGAACTCATGATTCTCTTGCCTCTACTTCCTAAGCACTGAGATTATAGACATGTCACCACACCTGGCTCCTGACTCTATTTTTAAGACATCTGTAAAAGAAAATATTTTAATAGGAATTATGGCCACATTAGCAATTTGTAAGAGTCTCCCAAAGAGATCAGAGAGTAGGGCAATACTTTATCCAGAAGATGGGGCTGGCAACCATAGCATTTTCTTGAAAAGGTCCAACATGCTTCTCCCACCCTACTGCACACAGAGGAAATGTCTGTCCTTAATCCTACCTGGGCACATAATTGATCAGAAAGGCTTAAAAAGTATGGCTGGTTCCATGCAAGTCTTTCCTGGGTCAACACTTGACAGTGGAATCAGAAACATTCAATTCAGTACCACATCATTTACTGAGCCCTTTTAAGTGCCAGGGAGTAAGGAAGAAGCTGGAGACAGTGTGGCTAGCCAGGCAAAGCTCCCAACGTCTGGGAGCTCCCAGGCCTCTGAAAGGAGCAATGAACAAGTATACTTGCATTTGGAATAGGGTACCTATCAATTTCCTGGCAAAGGAGCATTTACTTTAACTTAATTAATTTATTTATTTTTGGCACTAGGGTATTGGACCCAGAGCCTCTCACATGCTAGGCAAATGCTCTACCACTAGGTCGCACCCCCACCCTATTTTTTACTTCTTATTTTGAGTCAGGGTCTCACTACGTTATGCAGGTTGCCTCTGGCCTTGAACTTGCGATCCTCCTGCTTCTACCTCCCCAGTTGCTGGGATTACAGGCATGAATCATTGTACCCAGCACAAAAGACCATTTTAAAGGAAATTAAGGGATCTTTTCGGGAGTTTACAAATGTAACCGAGGAGACATGATACAGATAGGAGTAAGAAAATAAACAACAGCACACACAAAGATTGTCACTATTGCTGCTCATCTCAGTTCTCTCACATCTCTGGCTAAGGTTATTGTGGCAGCATTTTAATCAATCTCCTGTCTTGGGTCTCCCTGACAGTCATTCCTCTAACAGATCTCCCTGGTCTCATTCCTCTAAGGGATCTAACAGATCTCCCTGATACTCATTCCTCTAACAGATCATTCCTCTAACAGCTGCTACAAAGAGAACTCTAAAATGCGTCTGACTGTGAGATTCCTCTGCTTAGAATTCTTTAGAAAACTGCCCACCATGTCCAGTCTAGTCTCTTCAGCAGGGTGTTGAAGGCACTGCATGAACTAATTTCCCAGCACCATTCCAGTTCCTTCTTTTGTCAATCACCTAACTCCATCATGCCATATGTCAATCACTCCCCAGACAGAATGCTGCTCCAAATTTCTATCTCTGCACATGCTGTTCCTTTTTTATGGAAAGCCCCTATTTTCGATGTCTACTGGCAAACATTTATCTTATAAAATTCCACTCTTATTTCACCTCTTCTATGAATCTTTTCCTAAGACTTCCAGATGAAACACTCCATTTCTTCTTCTGTACCACTTCTGGACTTTACTCATCTTCTATTTTGCCATGTAATACTCTATAGCATTTTGGAACTGTTCAATTTTCTCTACTGGACTTGAAGCTCCTTCAGGGGGAAGAGTACTATGTCTACTTTGGCACAATTTACTGTCTGCTACAATACCCAGGTCATCACTGTGTGTCTCTTGAGCTGAAATAAGGTTAAACAGACAAAAGCAAACAACCACTGAGACCATGTAAAGACATAAATATTAGGATGTTACAGTCATGATAAAGGTGACTGGAGATATACATAACAGCTCTTTATTGAGCTGGTATTCTCTCTGTGTAACCATGCTGAGTACTTTACAACACTCATCTCATTTATTCTTTACAACAAATCTTGCGAGGTGGTCATTAGTGTCCCTACTTCATAGATCAGAAAACTAAGACAAGAGCCAGGTGCGGTGGCGCACGCCTGTAAATCCAGCGGCTTGGGAGGCAGAAGCAGGAGGATTGCAAGTTCAAGATCAGAGGCAGTCTGCGTAATTTAGTGAGACCCTG
Source organism: Pedetes capensis (assembly GCA_007922755.1). Classification (NCBI taxonomy): domain Eukaryota; kingdom Metazoa; phylum Chordata; class Mammalia; order Rodentia; family Pedetidae; genus Pedetes; species Pedetes capensis. The sequence goes on along the minus strand of VMDO01033970.1, from coordinate 5,754 downwards.
TCACAAAAAGTAAAAAAAAAAAAAAAAAAGGGCCGGGCGTGGTGTCGTACGTCTGTAATCCCAGCAGCTCAGGAGGCAGAGGCAGGAGGATCCCAAGTTTCAGACCAGAGGCAGTCTGCGTAATTTAGTGAGACCCTGTCTCAAAAATAAAAAGTGGCCTGGGGGTGCAGCTCAGTGATCCAGCACTTACAAAGCATGCAATCACGAGGCCATGGGTTCAAGCCCCAGTACTGGAAAAAAAAGAAAAGGGCTCAGGGCATAGCTCAGTGGTCCAGCATTTGCAAAGCATACAAGCGTGAGGCCCTGGGTTCAACCCCCAGTACCACACACACACACACACACACACACACACACAAAGAAAAAGAAAGAAAGAAAACTAAGACACAGATAAATTTAAAAACTTGTCCAAGAGCAATTCAGAGAGATAGTGGCAGGGCTCAGATTCAAATCTAGATTTGACATCAAAACCCTATACTGAACACTAGTAAAGCTGATGAATAAACCAAATAAGACTTATGTTTCTATTGTCTGAGAAACAGAATGGGGAACAGAATGTCTACCAAATTGTATAAGGAAAAGTATAGATATCAGTCAGTGCAAATTAACATATCACTATGCTCTACTACCTTATAAAGAATAAGCCAGGAAAGACTTGCTGAAAAAATTTTAGAGAGGATTGGGAGACACAGCCAGACAAGAAAAAGCTGTGTAAAGTGTAAAGGCTTAAGCCAGGTGGTGCACATGTGTAATCCCACCACTCAGGAGGCTGAGGCAGGGGGGTCATGAGGTCAAGGTCAGCCTGGGCTACATACATAGCAATGCCTGTATTTAAAAAAAAAAAAAAAACTGAGCAAAGGTCAAGAGAACTGTGGAGAGTACCTAGGTGAGGTTTGCCAGATGAGGATGGGCAGGGGAAACTAGGCAAATGCTTTGAAATCAACAATTCCTGCTTGTAATTGTGTCACAATGAAAATAACTCTTAAAGATTATTGATAAAGAACAGGAAAGAATGACAGGAAGAAAGGTTTCAAGAATCCTCCTCCATTCTAAATATATCTAGCTCATCTACTGTCATCTCAAGTATACATTTTTCTCCATATGATCATATTTCTATTAAGGTTAGTTTTTTCACCTTTCCAACAGTGTGCACTTCCCAATGATAAGAAATATATCTTAAGTGTAAACTCTCAATGACATCCACAGTGTCAGAGAATTCAGTATGAGATTAACTAATGGTGAACATGTGTAACGCTGGAAATGGTAATGATATTCTGATTGACTAGCACTTACTGTGGGTAGAACATGGACTAGGCACTAATAAAAAGGATGGTACAGAATTTAAATATGCTCTTAATGTAAGAGGTCCTTGCCAATAATCAGGGAGCCAGAACATCCAAGAATGACTTCAGAAACATAGCAGTAAGTGGAAAATAACAGACTAGTGTGAAATTAAATGCACGAGTGCTCAAGGGATATAAAGGAAGAAGAAATCTAAGCCATTTTCAATAAATTCTTATGTGCAGTTCAACCTAAGTAAGTTGTTCAAAGGAATTTATTTATACTAAGCACTAAACACTAAATACTAAAAGCTGCCTTTGTTGGCAATGGCCCAGGATATCCCCAAGGAGTGCAGTGGCTAAAGGTCTACAACTTTAACTCTTCAGAGTCCTCTGCTCAGTACATCAGTCAGGTGTTTATCTTTTGCTGCTTTGTTCTTTAAGCCCCAATCCTGGGGGAAATCTCCATTTTAGCAGGCCTCAGGTTGGAACTGGCGTCCAGGATCCTAATTTAGTAACTGAGCTTGCCTAGTTTCCGAGCAGTCCCTCTTGGCAAAGCAATGGTTCTTTCAATACTTTTCCTCTAGGGAGGTTAAATCCTCAGAGTCTGCTCTCTACTTTTAAGGCGTTTTCGGTCTAATATACTTGACCAACTTCTTCCTAGGCTCATTGTTATTTATCAATTCCTTTCTGGGTTCCAGCTACACTAAAAATGTTTCTTCATCTTCCTCCCTCCTCCAACTATTGGCTCATGTCCCTAGTTTCCAGAGGTCATTTGGCCTAACTGGGGATCAACGCTTCTCCAACTCTGGGTACAGCACCCTCATATTCAAGTCAACCTATTCTACCCCCACCTCCGCCACACAATGCTCCTAAAGCCACACAGTGGCGCTCACCACATTGCTAAACTAGGAATTCTTTGGAGCTACAGCTTTTGGAGAATGGCTTGGCATCATCCTGCAACGTGAACGATTAACTTACTTGCTGTTCGCTTAAGGCAAGGACAATGTCGCCTTTACCAGACAGGAAACTTCCTCACTACAGACGCCACCCTTTCGTCCTTTTTTATAAGCTCCCATTCCCACCCCACTGAGACACAGAATAGCTCTTAAAACAGTTTCTTGGGTAAAATGTCTCATCCCAACTTTCAGTTTATATGATAAAACAGAAACGTCTTTTACCCAATTAGGCAACGAAAGGGTTAAATCTCGGCAACCTGATGGATTCTGGGGATTTCCTTCTTCGACTTCAGAAATTAAAACCACCAAGAGAAATTTTGCCCAGGTTAAAGATGAAAACCGTTAACTTCAACTGTAAGGCTTCTGCCCCAAACAACAATGGCTACCCGCACCCACAAAGGGTGGCACTCACCTAACTAAAAATGGCTGGCTCAAGCCTCCGCCATTGGTGTCACTTCCTGACCAATTCCAAAATGGCGCGCACGAGCCTCACGGAAAAAAAAAAAAAAAAACACGAGCCTCCCAGCACCCTCTCTGGCAGTAACGTCAGGTGACGCGAGCTTCAGCCGGAAGTGGAGGAAAAAGCGCTTCAGCCCGCGGCGCCTGCGCAGAAAGCTCTAGACGCTGAGAGGCAGGAGGCACTTGGGATCGTCCGCAAGATTGGGACTGCTACAGAGGCCGCCACGGAGCCCGCCGGAGCTACCGTTCCTACTGCTGCTGCCGCCGCTGCCCGAGTCGGAACCATCGGGCCGCAGCCGCCGGCAATGCCGCGAAGGAAGGTGAGAAATGGCAGAGAGGGATGGCGGGTTTCTAAGGCTAGTCGATTGAGCAACGTGACGCAATTGGTCACGCCTCTCAGTGGTCAGGTTCCAACTTCCCGCTCCCCCGAACCTAGGCCAGCTAGCCTCTCTTCAGTCGGTAACCGACAGAAAAATGTGGGCCCGACCCTGGCCGCGGCCTATGCTTGCAACTATTCCCGCCCTCTGCTTGCCTGGATCGGAGGCGTTCTTATTGTTAATTGGTCGCTGAAACGTTTCGAAGCATATTGATTGGTTGGTGACGCCGCCTATTCGGGCCCAACGGTCACCTCCCCGCGTCGGGGGGCGGTGTCTACCCTCGGCTTCAAAGCTCTGCCACTGGCTGTGGAGAACGATCCCTTCTGTCCTGATTGGCCGGGCTTCTTAGTCTGTCCCGTGGGGCCGCGGTTTAGCAGAACCTGGATTGGGTGGCCCTATTCTACCACCTTCCGGGTGAGGATGCTGATAGGTGCAGAAGCGGGTTTGGGAGGTTGCTTTCCTTCTTGGTGGGAGGCAAAACAAAGCTGAGGAGCTGGTGGTGAAAAACCAGCGCTCACTCCCGAGGGTTTCCCTGCTGAGGCCTGTTGCATTTAAGCCATTATCTTCCATTATTTGCTTAGTTTGACAGTGCCTAGAAAATGCAGTTTGGAAAAAAAAAAACTTGCTGAAATAGAGAGAGATTCTAATATCACGTAGGAACACCTGTGTATGTGTGTGTCTGTTTCTCTAACAACTGAACACACAGATGCCAACTGGAGTGCTGTAAGCCATTGCCAGGCAAGGGCAGAGTCAAAACCACAGAACAAATTTAATGGAGTTCAACAAGTATTTATTGACCACTTGCTATTTGCTAGGGATTCAAATATTAAATAATCATTGGCTTAAGTGTATTACAGTCTGGTAGAGAAGGCGGGCATATAAATAAATAATTGTAAAAACAGAAAGTTAGCTACTTGAAAGTATATACAGTGTTGTAGGAGGGAAGTGAGGGAGCAGTTAAGTCTGTTCTGGATTTGGATGGGAAGTAGATTGGTGAAAGCCAGAGAGTAGAGCTAAGTTCCAGGGTCAAGCCTGGAAGAGTTGGTCAGAGGTCATGGATTCACGTATCAGGGTAATTGGAGTAGGTGATCTTTAAGATTCATTTTTATGCTAGTGATTTTCTGTGACTTTCTGAGGCCTTTACTCATTTCTGGGCAGATTACCCATGAAATATTTGGAAAGCTGTGTGATAGTCTGTACATTTCTGTAGCAATATTTCCCTGCTTTTATTCAAGTTAAATATTTACATTTTTAATGTTTCTAAAATGACCAGAGTTGGTAGGTAGTGTTTATGTTAAGATATACCAAATGCAGTTCCCAATACAATGAATTCTTGCAAATGTAAGTTCTTTAGTAACTTGTTTGGTGGCAAATGTGTTCTAAAGTATCCTTAGGCTGCTTAAGTTTTTTGTGTCTCATTTAGTGTTACTAGATGTTTTGCTGCAGAAATATTGATTGATTGATTATGGGGTGTTTGCAGGACATATGTAAAGTATTCCCTTTCAAAAAAATCTAAAAAATTATGAGCTCCAAACATATCTGGCCCCGAGAGGCTTATTCTTTGAATAAAGAATTGAGGCAGTAGCTCAGTGGTTGAGTTCAGCATGCTTGAAGGTCTGGTTTAATCTCCTTTTCCCCCACCCCACATTTGGAACTCATTGTTTGAAGGTTTGTAGTGCTTCTAGCAAATACTTTCCCCTGTCTGGTTTAGTAAGGGGCATGGTGTTAATGTTCATTTGATAAAAATAATCTTTATGACTAATCACTCTTCAGAAGGCTAATTGACAAGTATTATTGACTGAAATGTAGTTTTTTTTAAAAAAAAAAACTTAGTTTTGAATACCTACGAGTCTTCAATATAAGGGGCCCTTTTCAGCTGTTTTGACATTTTTGTGGAGAAACTTCAAGGATAGATGACATAAGAAAGAATTTTTATTTTGCTTTGATTAGTTGTTTTAGGATGAGAATTGTTCTTGTTAGGTGCTTTTGAGTCAGGTCCAACTCATAGCCACCCTATGTCCAACAGAACGAAACACTACCCTATACTGTGCTATGCCTGGCACTATTGTCAGTGCTTCTCTGTTATTCATAGGGTTTTCAATGGCAGATTGTTTTGGGATTGTTTCAGGAGTGGGTTACCAGGTCCTTCTCTCCATTTTTGTGCTGCTGGGGATGGAACCCAGGGCCTCAGACTATGCAGAGCAGTACTCTATCAACTGAGCTAAACTCCAGTCCCTATCAGAATTATAGATCATAATATTTTGAAATGATTTTTTAAAAAGTGATACCTGTTCATGGAGACTTAGAACAAAATTTACCTAGAAGTTAAATGGAGTGTAGCACCAACATTTTTCATACCACATTGAACTTTAAAAAAAATTATTTTTTACATAGTTATGTCAGCCAGACCATTTTGAGTTGGGTGCTTTTTTTGGTGCCTGGGGAGCAGTTTTATTTCCAATTTATGGTACTGATCTCCAAATAGATTTGGTTCACAATTAGTGGTAATACAGTAAGAATTACATCCTTTCTCCTCCTCTTCCTCTTCCTCCCCCCCTCCACTTCCTTCTCCCTTTTCTCCTCTTTTTCCTCCTCTACCTCCTCCACCTCCTCTTCATCTTCTCCTCCTCCTCCCCCTCCTTTCTTCTTGTCCTGCTTTCTCCTCCTTCCTCCTACTTTTTT
>VMDO01033969.1:0-17547 GCA_007922755.1 Pedetes capensis | reverse complement strand
GGACTGCAAAAATAGGAGAAGGAAATCAGCCATTGAAAATCCTATGAGTAGCAGAGAAGCTCTGACATAGTGCTGGCCATGGCACTGTGTTATGTAGTGTTTCCTTATGTTGTACATAAGGTTGCTATGTGTCAGACAACAACAGCTATGAAAGAATGAAACCAGTAGCTTGAAGAATCTTTTGTAAATCTCACTGGTGTAATTACACAAAACATTCTACCTACAGTCATGTACTGAATGAATAATGATGTTTTAGTCAACAACGCACTACATGTGATGATGGTCCTGATAATGGACCTATGAAATGATGCAGCATAGCCACTGGACTCAGTGGCGCACACCTGTAAGCCCAGCAACTCAGGAGGCAGAGGCAGGAGGATAGCAAGTTCAAGACCAGAGGTAGTCTGTGTAATTTAGCAAGACCTTGTCTCAAAAAGTAAAAATATGGGCTGAGGGTGCAGCTCAGTGGTACAGCACTTGCAAAGCATGCAAGCGTGAGGCCCTGGATTCAACCCCCAGTGCTGAAAAAAAAAATTATGTAGCCTATCTGGGGAAAGTTGTGGACACCTTTAATCCCTTCAACTAGGGAAGCTGAGGCAGGAGGATCAAAAATTTGAGGCCACAGGCAGCATAAATAATTTAGCGAGACCCTGTCTCAAAATAAAAAAACAGGAGACAGGGAATACAGCTCAGTAGTAGACCACTTGCCTAGCACACTGAGGCCCTAGGTTCAACCCCTCAGTACTGAAAATATAACATTGGTAAATAACTAATAGCCAAGAGCAGTGGCATACAACTATAATCCCAGCTAGTCTGGAGTTTGATGCAGAAGGATTACATGAGTCCAGGAGTTCAAGACCAGCTTGGCCAACATACTGACACTGCATCTCAAAAACTAAATAAATAAAGTTTGGGGTATAGGTAAATGGTACACCCTTGCCTACTTTGTACAAAGGCCTGGAGTCAAATCACCAGCACTGCAAAAAAAAATAATAATAAATAAATAAATAAATAAATAAATAAATAAATAAAATAACCAATTAATATGTTCAAGAAAAAAAGACTGAAGCTAGGCACGTAGGCACATGCCTGTAATCCCAGCGATTCAGGAGGCAGAGGCAGAAGGATTGCAAGTTCGAGACCAGAGGTAGTCTATGTAATTTAGCGAGACTCTGTCTCAAAAAGTAAAAAAATGGGCTGGGGGTGCAGCTCAGTGCTCCAGCACTTGCAAAGCATGCAAGCAGGAGGCCCTGGGTTCAACCCCCAGTACCGCAAAAAAAAAAGAAAAAGAAAAGGAAAAGGATTGACAGCTTCAGCAAAGAACCAAAAGGAAGCTGTGAAACTTAAAGTTTAGTAACTGTACACTAGACATAGGTAAAGAAAATATCCCGTTTAAAACAGAGAAAAGTAAAATAGAAAATACATAAAGGAAAAGATAACATAAGAGGCAAAGAGACCTCCGTAAAAAGGCTGAGTAAAGGTGTAATTTGAGTCGAGGGAGGAAAAAGGAACGTGACAAACAAGTTACAGAAACAGTGGAAAACATTGATAAAATGCAAACTTCATCAAAAGATATTTTTAAAAAACCACAAGAAAAAATATGCTAGAGGTACAGCTAGTGGTAAAGTGCTTGTATAATATGCACAACACCCGAGGTTCATCTCCAGCACAGTCAAGAGGCGGGGAGAAAAACTCTTCCAAGCCAGCAAGCACCCTGGTAATCCCGGTGACTCGAATATGCGAGGTCCTAGCTTCAACCCCCAGAACTGCAAAAAATAAAATAGAAGCTGAGACGCACACCACCCATGGAGAGAATATATTTACAACACAGAGGTCTGAACCAGGAGTATGTCCAAAACGGAATAAAAAATAAGAGGACAAACAAACCAGCTCTCTTAAATTGAGAAGAAACCTGAACAGGGTTCCCATGGAAGAGATCTTCTGAAGACCAGAAAGTACAGAAAACACTGAAACCTCTAACAGGACACTACCAAGTGGAAGCAAGGATGCCAGATCTCCCTCCAACCCAGAAGTGCTAACCTTGTGTAAGTATGCAAGAGAAAAGCACATAGGTACACCAACCATGCAAGACCTTCAGAGGATTTTATACCCACAACCAACAAAAATGGCAAACAATTAAATGTCCATTAACAGGACAGATAAATGGTAGTATACTCAAACTCAGGAAACAAATGATAGCTAGAAGCAGCTGCTCCAAGAGAATCAGGGTCACTTGTGCCTTACAGAAGGAGGCTCAGCCTGTCTGGCCTGTATCACCTGCATGGCAGTGGCACAAGAATGTATGTTTTCAAAAATGAATTCAGCTGTATGCTTAATATTTGTCCACATTGCAGTGATAAAGTTGCTCTGAGCTGGCCTCAGTGCTTGCTTGATAGAATCTGACCCAAATGCTCCTACTGTTTGCAACCCAGCTGCAAGGGTAAGCAAGCTGTAACGGCACCAGAGAGTATCCATGGATAGCCCAGCAAGTAAGTCTTGGCCAGTCACAAGAGCAGCCAATCCCAGAATGAAGGGCACCCATCATGCTCAGATAAGAGAAATGCCAAACTACAGCTTAGCCCCTTTCCTACTTTTTAATTATGTCTGATGCCCGCGCTTCAGGTCCCTGAGAAACAGTTTGCTGTTTATAAGGTACCCAGGCTATTTTGTTGTTGTTGTTGTTGTCGTTATAGCAGCCCAAACATGCTTCATTTTGTTGTTGTTAGGTGTCATCCGTCAGGTCTGACTCCTACTGACCCTCATAGGATTTTCAATGACTGGTTGTTCCAGGATTGTTTTGGGGAGTAGATTGCCATATCCTTATTACTTATTACTTATTACTTATTAATTACTTATTAATAATTTTTAATTAATTTTTAATTATACAGATCGCCACAATGTGAAGCATTCACAACTATCCTGGTCTAGGATTTTTCTGGGTTGTAGAATTTTTTCTTGCTCACATAAACTTTGTTAAATTTAACTGTTTTAACTTTTTTCCTAACAACAGTATGTATAAATGCTATCACTCACTAAAGCTTTTTTTTTTTCTTTAAGTCATAAGAACGCTAACAAAAAAAAAATGGACAAATAGCCAGACCCAGAGGCACAAACCTGTAATCCAAGAGACTCAGGAAGCAGAGCCGGGAGGATCTTGAGTTTGAGGCCAGAGGCAGCCTGCATAACGCAGTGAGACCTTGACTCAAAATATAAATAAATACATGCATGCATGCATACATACATACATACATACATAAATGGGCTGGGGAAGCAACCCAGTGGTGCAGTACTTGCAAAGTATGTGCGAGGCCCTGGGTTCAACCCTCAAACACAGGAAAAATTAAAAAGAAATTTATAATCAGTAATAATGAGAAAATACCATGGGGAAAATTCGTTGATAATAGAAATTTTTAAATATAAAATACTAAGGAATAAACGTATCAGCAAAAAAAATAAAAAGGACAATTTAGTCAAGAAAATGAAAACCTATGTGCAAATCACATATGTAGAAAGTAATAAAACTTTCCTAAAGGGTGTATCTATAAAATATAAAGCAAACTTGATCCAAATGGAGACTTTGAATGGGCTTAGGGTAAAGGTCAGTGGTAGGATGGATGAGCAGGAAGTTCTGTATGCACCTCCACCAGCACAAGAAAAAGAATTTACAAAAAATAAAAGTAAAAAAAAACTAGTAGGAAAGTACACCAAAGACACAAATCAAATAATTTAACATGTCCAAATGCAAAGAAAAAACCTCCAGCTATTGGACTGGTAGAGATGTGAGGAGCACCAAACCCTAATGCTGGCACCTCTAGCTACACACCACTCTGCCCAATCCTTCAACCTTGATTTGAAACTCCACTTCCAGGAATCCATGAGGAGGAAACAAATCCAATCTAACAAGCATATTTATCACAAATTTGCTTAGACAAAGGCAAGCTACCATGAACAACCTAAATTCCTACATCCTAGTATGTTCGGAATGAGAGAAGGATATGGCAATCTACTCCCAAAAACAATCCCGAAACAACCAGTCATTGAAAATCCTATGAGGGTCAGTAGGAGTCAGACCTGACGGATGACACCTAACAACAACAAAATGAAGCATGTTTGGGCTGCTATAACGACAACAACAACAACAACAAAATAGCCTGGGTACCTTATAAACAGCAAACTGTTTCTCAGGGACCTGAAGCGCGGGCATCAGACATCAGGACCTGCTCCCCAGCTGAAGAAGCCGGAGGTAGCAAAAGTGGCTGGTTTGCAGGGTCCTTCCAAGGCAGGACAGGGCGAACCCCTTTCCAATCTCCCTTATAAAGACACATGGGACTCCACCCCCTTGACCAACCTCCTCCAATCCTAATTGCCTCTCAAAAGGCCTCTCCACCCAACATCATCATTAGGGGGCAGGGATTCAATGTCTGAATATACAGTAGAAGAAAATGCCCCATAGCCTTTGAAAATTATCTAGACCCAGAGGGAAAAATAACACTTTTCAGAGGTGAATGCAGGAGTTTGAGGCCAGAGGCAGCCTGCTTAAGGAGACCCTGTCTCAAGATAAAAAAATAAAAGGGGGCTGGGGGTGCTACTCAGTGGTTGACCACTTGGTTCAGCCCTTCAGTACAGAAAAATAAATAAATAAATAAATAAATAAATAAATAAATAAAACCATACACCCAAGCACAGTAAGGCCTATTGGCAACAATGCATAGAAAAAAATGGAGGACAGGGATACCTTAGCCCTACGACTAGACTAGACCACAGGAAAGGAACAAAGATGGCAGGTGTTTGCTGATGGCCATGGAAACAGAGCACTAATCATCCCCTAAAAGACTTAAAAGGACAGAGCTGTGTGGAGAAGTATGCAATCAGAAATCCATGTCCTCAGGTGAAAACCATAAGAAACACAGGCAGATATACAGATCTAGGAAGTAAATTTACAAATAATGCAACTTAGCTAAGGGAAAGAAACACATTGTACCACAATTAGGGTGGGGTAGGGAGGTGCCTACAAAAGGTACTAGAAAAATAAAGACTTCCACATCTCATGGAGATTATGGCATGTGCTATTTTTCTCCCTTATATTGGGAATTGAAACCAGGTCCTCCCGAATGCAAAGCACACACTCTAACACTGAGCTACACCTCCATCCAGCCTTTCTTTAACCTCCTTTACAGATAAGTAAACTCAGGCTCAGGAGAAGTATAACGTTTGTCTGTGGCACAGCTTAGCCTTAACTTCCTTACTGTTCAGGTCAATTAGGAAATCCTCTGCCCAGCACAGCCTCCACAAGTCCTGTCTACCCCAATGTGAACGTCATTTCCCCAGGAAAATGGCACACACCACCTTGATGGAGCCATCAGGGAGTGGCCTCAGAGAAACACTGTTATTAGATAACTTTCAAAAAATGCACAAAGCTACCTCCCCTTGTGGGAAAGAGAATGTACAGGATGTCCTTGCCCTTTTACAAAGAATTTAAATTGTCGTTTAAACAAAACCCACGTCATTCCAGGTGGGCATTTTGAATGATCTGCCAATTCATCTACAAAACCCATCCCCGAGGGGCTGCCTGATGCCAGGGACTGAGGTCTGTGTGGAGCAACAACTCTGGCAGCTGGGTGGTGTCCATCTGGCCCAGGAATCTCCAGCAGCAAGCCATCCTGTGCTCTCAGCAGTGTACCTGCAGTGAGAGCCTCTGACAATCTAGGATGATGTGACAAGGTTGGGTAAGGCCCACAGGAAGGACAAACAATCCTCTTACTACCAGGCGCCTTTCAGACTGGAAGCAGACAGGGGCTTAAGGAACGGATTGCTCAGAACACCACCAAACTACAGCTTCCAGAATCATGATCCACCCATGAAAAAATGTCCCTCAGACAATACCCGTTGACTTGGGGAAGAACGGAGCCACCACCATGTAACAGCTATATGATTCATTCAGGATGTCAAGAACATCAAGCTTGCCCAGCCCAGTGGCCTATGTCTGTCATCCCAGCTACTCAAGAAGGTAAGGCCAGCACAGCCTACATAGCAGACCCCCAACTCAAATCATCATCATCATTATCAACCTCTACACTAATGAGTCCTCATCCTTTCCTAACAACCTCCCCACCCCACACACAAGTAATAGCATTATAGCTCCAATTAAAGTCACTTATAAATAAACTGGTTTAGCACACACGAGAAAGAACTCCACTAACAGCACTAATCCACAGAGCAGGATCTCATTGCTATGTGGAATTGCAAAACCCCATAAGATTGATTAACTTGGGGCCTTGCCTGCTGAAAGGAAGTTGCTTGTATGCTGAGGAAAGGAGACATTCAGGATAGGACAAAATGATGTTGAAACTGGTGATAGCAACTCACAGCCGTCTCTACCAAGAGGCTACTTATTTGAATATCTCAAAAGCAAACAACAAACCAAAGGCAAACAGTTATCTTTTATGCTGCACATTGTTTCAAAGTGTATAAACCAAAAATGACTGATTTTCTTTTTCTTTTTCTTTTTCTTTTTTCCAGTACTGGTGGTTGAACCCAGGGCCTCAGGGCTTGCATGCTTTGCAAAATTGCAAGCGCTGGACCACTGAGCTGCAAACCCAACCAATTTTTTTACTTTTTGAGACAGGGTCTCACTAAGTGTTGCAGACTGCCTCTTGTCTCGAACTTGTGATTCTCTTACCTCTGCCACCTGAGCCACAGGGATTACAGGCATGCACCACTGCACCCAGCTAAATTGACTGATTTTCTAAAGAAGCCTCAAAATAATAACCTCCAATAATAAATGGTCTGCAGCCATAGCCCTGTGGTATCCGATCCTGTCAGATCTCAGAAGCTAAGCAGGGTCAGGTCTGGTTAGTACCTGGATGGGAGACCGCCTGGAAACACCAGAAGCTGTAGGCTTGGGAGAAGGACCTGGCAAGCCACTCCCAAAAATCAATCTGCCATTGAAAACCCTATGAACAGCAGAGAAGCACTGACAATAGTGTTTCCCCTGTTGTACAGAGGGTCGCTATGAGTCGGATACCGACTCGACGGCGCCTAACAACAACAACAACAATAATAAATAAAATAATTTTACTAATAAGTATCTGGGAACCAGGCACCATAGTGAGTGCCTATAATTCCAGCCCTTCTAGAGGCTGAGAATCACAAGTTCAAGGTCAGAAGCAGCCTGTGCAATTTAGCAAGACCCTGTCTCAAAAAAAAAATATTTTTTTTAAGGGGCTAGGAGTGCAGCTCAGTGGTAGAGTACTTGTCTAGCATATTTGAGGCCCTGGGTTCAATCCCCACCAAGTACTGAAAAGGAAAAAGTATCTGGGCCTGGGAGTGTATCTCAGGTGCTGGCTTGCTCAGTGCCCTGAGTTCCACTACCAGCACTGCCAAATAATAATCATCATCATCATCATCTAGAATAATCTAAAACAACCCCAGACATATGTGTGACTTTAATAACTAATTGCCAAACTCAGCCACAAAAACAAATTTAGAGGTTGAACTCTCGCCAAAGTGTCTCCCTCCTTGCTCTCCTTCTAAAAAATATGGTTTAAGTTCTCTATTGATGACAGGGGCATGAGATTATTTTAATTCACACCTGATTTGTCTGAAAGAGAAAACAAACAGCAACATCTAAAACCAAGACCCATACACGCGGCCCCAAGTCACTAATACTTTGACGCAGGAGATAAGCATTTATGCAATAGCAGAAAAGCTCTGAGGATCCTTTATGCTATCCTGTGAGCACTGGCCCCAGAAGTGCCAAGAGTACACAAATTACTTTTATCAACATGGACCTCAAAGAATCCCTCATGCTCACATTAATTAAAGGTTAACAAATATCTACTTATTAACCAAATAAAGGAAAAAGCATTTAAACTGTCAAAAATTACCCATATTTCCTGTTAAAATTCAAGGCATGTTCTGAGGTTTCAATGAAAAATGAGTTAATATTTGCAACTTTTGCTATGCTAAATGACAGAAGCAAACATAACTGTTATCCCAGCAATGCATGAAGATCATAAGTCTGAGGCCAGAGGCGGCCTCCACAATTCATCAAGGCCCTGTGTCAAAAATAAAAAAAATTTTAGAAGGGCGCTGCACTTCAGTTTAGCTATAGAGCTCTTGTCTGATATCCTAAAGTCCCTGGTACTGCGGAAAGAAAAAAATAAAGCCAACATAACAAAATGTTAACTGTTAATATTTGCTGTCATTGATGAACAAAAGTTTTACTTTCTTGTGCCCATGTATCCTGCATGCCTGTAATCCCAGTGACTTGGAGGCTGAAGCAGGAGGATCACAAGTTCAAGCCCAGAGGCAGGCTGTGTTAATTTAGCAAGACCCTGTCTCAGGATAAAATAATAAAAAGGGGCTGGAGGTATAGCTCAGTAGCAGAGCACTTGCAAATTATGGGCAAGGCCTTGGGTTCAAACCTCCAGTGGGGGGAAAAAATTTACAGAGAATGGATGCAATCAACAGACAATACAGAAAACACCTAAGCAGAAAAATGAGGACAGGTGTGTCCATCTAATCACAATAATACTTTATAAGGAAAATATTCATCTGTAACTTTTAAAAGTGGCAACTAACACAGATGCAATTTAAAATTTCACCCCTGTACACATTTTCTGCCTTATTCCATTGTCATTACTGAACACAGTGTTAGAAACAACATTAAAAAGAGCACTTGTCTACAATCCCATAGGTGTAAAGATAAGCTGGCACAATCTTTTTGGAGAGTAATCTGACAATGTCTCAAAAATATGGTACCTGTGTGTGCACCAAACATGCACAGTTGCACCTTCAGGAATTCATCGTAAGATTCAACCGTGATTTCTGCAAATTTGCCAAAATTCTCTGGAACCCACCAGAGTCCCTAACAGAGAACTGGGTAACCACATACAGCACATCCACTCGGCAGAAATGGCAAATGCTATCCAAACACCATGAACCCTTTTACCAGCACACTGATCATTCTCAACTCTCCTATAAAATACTAGTGGCTAACGGGACTTTCTTGGACAGCCCACAGGTCTGTGCTCCCCAAAAATCAAAGACATGCTGTGCAAGACTCAGCCAAATTCACTTTAAACTTAGGAAAATGTGCATCCACCCTAAGAGGATGCAGTTAAGTTTAAATGTTTTTACATTCTCCATCCACTTTACCATTTTCTAAGCAGGCTTATACCAGATACTTAAATAAGTGGAACTGCTCTCCATCAGAGTTTTCAGTCCACACCCGAAACATTGCAGAATGGATGTGCATTGGTTTGAATTTATAATTAAGTGGTAAGGCATGGGTCACTTTTATTATTTCCTGTAGTACCACAGTGTTTCAAGAAAATATACAATTTCAAACATGTCGAACATTAGGTTAGGTTCCATTGAGTCGGTATCCGACTCATAGCGACCCTCATAGGGTTTTCAGTGGCTGACTATTTTGGGATTGCCTTGGGAGTGGATTGCCAGGTCCTTCTCCCATTTTTGGGGTGCTGGGAATTGAACTCGGGACCTCAGAGACGGCAGCGCAGCGCTCTACCAACTGAGCTAAATCCCAGCCCATGTCAAACATACAGCTGCTAAAAACCTGGCAGAAAAAAGTGAAAGGGAAGCTTCTTTAGAACAGGAACGCATAGCACAGCCACGTCTACACAAAGCATACCTTTACATCACCTATGACTAAATAGAAATCCAACAGGAATATATGGCAAAAATCCCAACAATTCCCATTTTTACCGTTTTACTGTTTTTGTTTTTTACATGCCTCTGCCTGCCCAGTGCTGGGATTGCAGGTGTACACCAGCACACTGGGCACTAATTTTCTGCCTTCTGTTTCCTAGAATTTTCCAAACTTTCTACAATTTGGAGGCCTTTTTAAGTTATATCACCATTACCCAATTGTTTATTAGTAGTTCGAGTTATTTTCTTGTGGAAATCCTACTAAACAAATAATTTAAAAGGAATTCTAACAAAAAGGAAAAACTGACCAAAGCATGGGAGGCATTGAATGATCTCAAAACTCACAGTTTCTGCTGAGATGAGATGCTGGCCATGAAGAATAAACCTGGGAATGACTGGATATCCTCTACAGGATAAGCCACACAGAAGCACTGAATCCAAAACCACTCCAACAAGGCAGAAAGACAGCCCAGAGTCACATCAGAGAGCAAAGCAGGCACAAAGCAGGAAGCAGCACTAGACAATTTATAGTGAGTTCAAGCCCCCACCCAGACTGCAAGTCTCCCTCCCCGCTGCTTAGTGTCTTATCAGCTCTGCTCATCCTCTCCAAAAATCCATAACCTTAGGGGCAGGGGGCGTCATCTAAATGGGATCAGAGAGGAGCCACTGACACCCTAGGGGGAAATTTACAACTCCAAAGGGCTGAGGAGGAAGCAAGAGAAACAATGTAGCTCTTCAGACAGGTCAGGGAGATGGGTTTGGTGAGGGAGTCAGAACCTGGAGGTGGCCGCCCAGCAGGGAGTTCAGGCAATCAACTAAAGTGGAGCCTGCAGGTCCCAAAGATGTTAGAAAGGACCAGCCCATTCTTATAACACCTGAAACTATTTGGCAAAGTAATGCACCTCACACAAGTTTTAGTGATTGTTTTCCTCTTCTCCTGTATAATCAAAATTGCAAAACAAACTGATAGCTTGGGTGCCTGCTTTGTTTTTCAGGGGGAGGGGTTGTAGGTTTATTTTTGTTGTTGTTGTTTGTTTGGATTCGATTTTGTTTTTAGTTTTGTTTTATTTCTCTGAAAGACTTTCCTTCAATTTTCTCCAATCTTCGGGCCCCTCACAGCATGCAGAGCCCACTTCTCCCACATACCCAGTGGCAGAGGAGCTTACCCACCTACATCCTCTCGCCAAACTGGAATCAGATGCCAGTCAGACACACGACCACTTACACTGTCACCCCTCGGTTGGCAGGGCATACTCCTGCCTCCTGATCACACAGAAGTTGGAGGCTGTGTCACTCTGGAGTTATGGCCCTTTCCAGAAAGTTACCCACACAGCCTACAATATGCACCCTGATCCATAATCTGACCGGCTTTCCTTCAATCCAAATTTTAACTGCTATTTTTGATTGCCACCTGTTTATTGCCCTTCTAACAACCATAGCCCTTAGGGAGGAGACCACATGTGTTGGTGGTCAGTCCCATGAGACCCCGCTCTAAGAAGCCTGACCAAACTCGGAAAGGCCCCTGCCCAGGAAAATGCCTGTTGCCCACCTCCAGGTGGAGGTGGTGGGATGAATTGCACAGACCTCTCTGCAGAAAAGGCTGGAGCAGATGCTGCCAGCCAGGCAAAAGCAGTCCCCGCTCATGTGCTTCTTGTTACCAGTGTGGCTGCCTGCAGTGCTTTACCCCTGAATCCTGAGCCCTCATGACAGGCCCCAAGGCCTGGAAATCAGACCAACATCGGACAGCCAAGAAGTGGGTCTCACAAAGACCCAGGGTTTCAAGAGCTCCCAATGTCTGCGAAGCCTTAGGTTCCACTGGAATTCAACATGCATCTGAGGCACTTCCTTTACCTTCACTGCCCTGTGACGAATGGGGACTCAGAACTCTCATTTTACAGATGAGTAAACTGAGGCTCGGGCTGGGATTTAGCTCAGTTGGTAGAGCGCTGCGCTGCAGTCTCTGAGGTCTTGAATTCAATTCCCAGCACCGCAAAAATGGGAGAAGGACCTGGCAATCCACTCCCAAGGCAATGCCAAAACAGCCATTGAAAATCCTATGAGGGTCTCTATGAGTCGGATACCAACTCGATGTCACCTAACAACAACAACAAAACTGAGGCTCACAGGAGGTGTTTGCCTAAGACCACAGCACTAGTGAGTGACAGAGCTGAGAGTTAAACCCCAGCTGTGCAGGTCCACTCTGAATACCTGGCCCCTCACTGGTGATTTCCTCCTGCACAAAGTCCATGTTTGCCCTAAGAAGACATTCCATCGGGAAAATGGCACATACCACCTTGATGGAACTGTGAAGGAGCTGAGTTTGGGGGACCTTGGAGAAAAGATGTCCCCACAGCCCTCACCGGAGAAGCACCACCCACCCTGCAGAGGTGGAAACATCCTCTGCCCATGGAGTCTATTCTATTTTATAACTTTTAAACTAACAATGCATGAATCACCTTCTCTTCTAGGAATCTTATTGCAGGATGCTTACTCCTGTTTACAAAAAAATTAAATTGCCATTTTAATGAAAAATAAGTCACCCAGAACAGGTCTTTGACAGAATGCATGACCGGCACTCCTACAAAACCCCGCCCCAAAGGGCTTCCTGAAACCCAGGGTCTGCTATCCATGTGGGGCAATGATCCTGGACTGATAGATTGTCAATTCCTGCTGGCCTGGGGTGCTGGGCCTAACTATAGGAGGTGAACAGGTAACAGAATTATAGCACACAATTAGTAGTGGACAATTCACCATGAAATACAGTGCTTTAGTGGAAACTGGTCTTTTATTTCTTTTCACATTTTTAAGGCTGGGGGTCCAGGTCAGGGCCTTGAACACACTAAAGCAAGTACTCTACCATTGAGCCATACCCCTAGCTCTCTCGGAGTCCTTTTAAGCAGAAATTTAGGGCTCAAGGTCTTATCAGATCTGCTCACCTTCTCCAAAATTCCATAACCATGGGGTTGGAGAAGGTGGTTGTCTAAACCCACAGGTGAGGAGCCATTGACACCCTAGGGGAAAATTTACAACCCCAAAGGGCTGAGGAGGAAGCAAGAGAAACAATGTAGCTCTTCAGACAGATCAAGGACATGGGTTTGGTGAGGGAGCCAGAATCTGCAGGAGGCCCCCCAGCAGGGAGTTCAGGCAATCAACTAAAGTGGAGCCTGCAGGTCCCAAAGATGCCAGAAAGGACCAGACCATTCTTATAACATGTGAAACTATTTGGCAAAGTAATGCACCTCCCACATACAAGTTTTGGTGATTGTTTTCCTCTTCTCCCATATAGTCAAAATTATAAAGCAAACTGACAGCTTAGGTGCCTGCTTTGTTTTAGGGGAGGTTGTGGGTTTATTCGTTGTTGTGGTGTTGTTTGATTTGATTTGATTTTGGGTTTTTGTTATGTTTTCTTTTTCTTTCTCTGAAGGAAAGCCTTTCCTTCAGCTTCCTCCAAACTTTGAGTCCATCACAGCATCATAGCCCACCTCTCCCACATACCCAGTGACAGAGGATCTCACCTACCACCTCCTCTCACCAAACTGGAGTGATTCTGGTGTTAAAAAAAAAAAAAAAGAAAAGAAAAAAAAGAAAGAAAAAGAAAATTACTAATGGAGAATACTGAGTCTTTGAAACACATGCAGGCCTTTAGAAATCACCTAGCCCAGCCCAAACTGCTCCTATTTCAAAGCTTAAGGAATGGAAGTGGGGGGATACAAAGTAATAGATTTAGAGTCATTGGAAGACAGGACTGGAACCCAGGACCCAGATAGTCAGGAGTATTCATAGCACATGCTCTTCCTTATTTAAGTGGGGCCTGGGCATGAGAGGGAACCAAGGGACAGCTGCTACCCATCCCTCTAGCTCAGGACTGTGTGGTCCCTGGCTCAAGGGGCTTCTTACTGATAGGAGAATTCAGGATGGACAGCAGAAATCAACTGCAGAACAACCCCAACCATGCATGTGGTGTGGTTTAATGTATATGTGTTCCTAGAGACCAGAAGGAGAGGGTGAGGTAGGAGCAGCAACTGCAGTCAAGGAGGGCTTCCTGAAGAGGAGGCAACAGTAGAGTAGTTGGATATCAGTGGCCACATTTCAAACCAGAGGATCAGGACAAACAATAGGCTTCAAAGAGTTCATATAAGGCCTGGAGGGCAGTAGGAATTACTACCCTAGACACAGAAGGGGGCCCAGCACATGGAGGCAGACCTCCACCTCCAGAATATGCCTTTGCTGAAATGTTCCAGATTTTGGCCTAGATGCTGTGAGGAAACATGGCAGGTGGTTAAGCTTTGGAAGGATGCCGGAGAACTGGACCTTGGGAAGATGCTCCCGGAGGCTGGGATTGTGGCTCCATAGAGCACTTGCCTAGCATGTGCCAGGCCCTGGGTTCAATCCCCAGCACCTCACAACAACCACACAAAACAAGCAAACAAACCCACAGACAAAGCTGGGAACAGGACTGGCTGGAGGTGCAGAGATGGAAGTGCATCCGGGGGCTTCCAGGACCCTCAAAACATGGGTCGTGTCCTAGATGTTTCCCTTCAGTGCGTGCTCTTGTGTAAATAAGGGAGATATGGCAGCTCATGGAAACGTCACCTTCTCACGTTGGCATCATTGCTTTCCCCTTACTTAAGGATGATCCTGTCTTTCAGATCACATCTGTCCAGGCCCAGCCGGCCTGTCCTTGTAGAAATGGGTACAGGTGTCCACCTGCTCCAGACCAGTAACCTGGGTTTGGTTATGCATCTCGGAATGTGAGGAATCCCTTTTGCTTTCCATTTATCTTGCAGTTCCTAAAAGTCCAGTTTTATCTTCTTATTTCCCCTGACAGAGCCAGAACTTAGATAAAGATTTATTAAATTGGGATCCAAGGAATCATATAAGGTACACATTTGGTCTCCAAGGGGGTCAACCCACAAAAGTTTATAATAATCTTGGTGCGTTGGCTTCCCTGGAGGAAAATGATTAAGAACTTTTGACTGAAGCTTAGCAATTATGGGTAATTCTCAGGAAAGGGTGCCTTCTGCTCTTTTTTGGTCACCACTGTATTCAAGGTCAGCCTTGGCCTTCTTGGTGACACACACCCAGATTATCTCCTCACGCTACCTGTGTCTATCATTTTATCGTCACTCCTCCCCACACACACTGCCAACCTGATTGTAGACTTATTTCTATGGAATCTCTCAATGCTTTTCATTGAACTTCTAAACATTTTAGAGGGGCTGGGTATAACTCAGTTGGTAGAGTGCTGCACTGTACTGTCTGAGGCCCTGGGTTCAATCCCCAGCACTGCCAAAATAGGAGAAGGATGTAGCAATCCACTCCCAAAACCATCCCGAAACACTCAGCAATTGAAAACCCTATGAATAGCAGGGAAGCACTGACACAGTGCCAGGCATGGCACAGTGTTGGGAAGTGTTTCATTCTATTGTACATAGGGTCACTATGAGTCAGACCTGCCTGGACAGCAGCTAACAAGAAACACTGTACAGTTTTCTTAGAACAAAAAGTGATAAATTATTATATCAGGTGTTTGATAAGACTTGGCAAATATCATTAACCCTAGACAAGAGTGTGGTCAAGTTCGAGGAGGCCAGCCCATCTTCAGAAAAGTAGCAGATATGGTAGATCCTGGTGAATAATGGAAAATCATTGAACACAAAACAGGAGACACAGTAATAATAAGCAATAGCAATAATATTGATTGCTCTCAGGTATTTACCATATGCCAGACACAGTTCTAGCCATAATTCCAACCAAGAACTTATTCCTTACATTTTTTTTTTTTTTTTAGTACTGGGAATCAAAACCAAGACCTTAGGCATGCTAGACAACGCCTTTACTACTGAGCTACATCCCTAGTTCTATCCTTACTTTTTACTATCTCACCTCTAAGTTTGCACAGTTATAGGCTGTCAACAGTAAAAATAATTTGACATTATACCAAAGGATTCACTAGGTAAAAAAGAGAAAGTCCTATCCTTTTTCCCTAGGACTAAGGTGACAGTCATGATGAACATCTGATTCTCCTGAAGAAACTACTTGTGAAAAATTTGGATCAGGCAAAATTTGAAAATGCAGATTTCAACCACTACCTTTCTAAGTCTGGCAAGCCTCTTTTCTCCTATGTGCATACATGTCTAGATTTCTCAGTGAAAAATCTAATTGAACTAACAGGAACTAGTAGGAAACATTAAACAGCAAGTCATATAAACTTCTAGATACTGTGTCACTTCACTTCTTTTAAAATGTTTTCTCTAAAGGAATTGCAACAACTGGGCAGAATTCAGAGCTGAGTATTTACTTGTTGACAAGGGCTGGGATGTAGTTCAGTGGCAGAGCCCTTGCCTAGTAGGCATGAGGCCCTGGGTTTAATGCCCAGCACCACCAGAAAAATAAAAATTCTCTTTAAGTATCTATAAATATTGGTTTGTAAACTCTGGAAAAAAGTTATAAACAATTTACATTTGTTTATACTTGTTTAGAAAGTTGATATTTTCACATACGTATTTTTAAACTTTTTGTTAAAGATAAAATGTAAATATAATTCTTCATAAATCTTAAATGTGTTTACATTTGAGTAAATCCCTCCATAAAGATGTAGAACACTTCTAGCCGGGCACTGTGGCACATGCCTGTAATCCCAGCAACTCAGGAGGTGGAGGCAGGAGGATTGCAAGTTTGAGACCAGACGCAGTCGGCGTAACTTAGCAAGACCCTATCTCAAAAAGTAAAAAAATGGGCTGAGAGTGCAGCTCAGTGGTCCAGCACTTGCAGAGTATGCAAGCGTGAGGCCCTGGGTTCAACCCCCAGTGCAAAAAAAAAAAAAAAAAAAAAAAAGATTTAGAACACTTCTGAGCTGGGGATGTAGTTCAGTGGTAGAGCACGTGTCTAGCATGTCAATGCCCTAAATTTGTTTCCCAGCAACAAACACACACACACAACACACCATTCCTAACACCCAGAAAGGCATTCCATTCATTTATACCCCCAACCCCAGGTGAGCATTGTTCTGATTAACTTTGCATGTCCCTGAGCATATAAATGGAATCACACTGTATGACATTTTTTGTGAACCAGATTCTATTGCTTTACATCATGACTGATTAATCCACACTGTCCTGTGTAACATAGTCAGAAAACAGAATGCAATGCAGTTGTCCCTCAATATTCATGAGATTTTGGGTCCTGGATCTCCTATAGATGCCCAAATTCCTATATAAAAGATCATACATAGATTTGAATATATTCTACATACATTGTATCTAGACTTTAAATCATCTCTAGATTCTCATCATACCTGTTGTTGGTGGTGGTGTTAGGTGCCGTCGAGTCGAGTCCGACTCATAGCGACCCTATGTACAGCAGATCAAAACACTTGCCAATTCTGTGCCAGGCAAACCATCTTATTTATGTTTAAGCCCATTGTTGCAGACACTGTGTCAATCCATCTGGTGGGAGGTTTTCCTCTTTTGCTTTGACCTGCCACTCTCCCAAACATAATGTCCTTCTCCAGGGATTGATCTCTCCTGACTACATGTCCCAAATATGTAAGATGCAGTTTGGCCATTCTTGCTTCCAAGGAGCACTGTGGTTGTACTTCTTCTAGGACAGATTTGTTGGTTCTTTTGGCAGTCCATGGTATATTCAATAGACGTCTCCAGCACCACAATTCAAAAGCATCAATTCTTTTTCTGTCTCTCTTGTTCAATGTCCAGCTTTCACAACCATATGATGCGACTGAAAATACCATGGCGTGAGTCAGACGCACCTTCATCTTCAATGTGACATCTTTGCTTTTCAATACTCTAAAGAGATCTTTTGCCACAGCTTTTCCTAGAGCAATGCGTCTTTGGATTTCTTGACTGCTGCTTCCAC
>VMDO01033968.1:0-17453 GCA_007922755.1 Pedetes capensis | reverse complement strand
TTCTAGGGGTTGATCAAGATAAACGCAGAAGGAGAACTCTCAGCAAGTACTGTTGTTGTTGTTGTTAGGTGCCATTGAGTTGGTATCCCACTCATAGCGACCCTCTTAGGGTTTTCAATGGCTGAGTGCTTCGGGATTACCTTGGGAGTGGATTGCCAGGCCCTTCTCCCATTTTTGTGGTTCTGGGAATTGAACTTGGGGCCTCAGAGACTGCAGCGCAGCGCTCTACCCACTGAGCTAAATCCCAGCAAGTACTAGAAGTACTTTTTTCCTCCACTACTTTATGAAGTTCCTTGATTTGAGAAAGAATCCAGTCAATAAATAGTAAATAGTTCAGAACTATCACCATATCCTCTCTTGCTTCCTGTGTGTGTGTATATGTTTGTGTGTTTTCCATTGTAACATTAGAGGGTGGACTACAGTATCATTGAAACTTATTCAGGGCTATGATAATTATGTGACTCCTATGTTTAATTAACCTGAAAGAATAAATCTGTACAATGTTTGCTACTAATAAACAGATATTTAGGATAACAAGAAAACTATTTCTTTTGAGACATAATTTATAAATCAGAATCTTGAACTAGTATACCTCTTTCCCTTCATATAATCTGATCAAAATTAGTTTAACTGCACAGGGATTTTTTTTTTGCAAGAATTTCCCAGGAAAGCATTTTTGCATATATTGAACAAATCTATGATCTCATCATCACATTCAGAATTTGAAATTCTCTTGAAATCAGTAGAAGATTCAAACTATGCTACATTGAGTGATAATTATCCCTTGAAATGGCACTACTCATTTGAACAAAAAACTTTTTACCTGTATGTTTCTGCATCAAAGTATACTAGGTAGGATTGCAACTAACAGCAACTAATCAGGGAAAGCTCAGAGTTCTAGGCTAGTGTGTTATTTTCATTTTGCCATTGTGCCTAAGGATCCTTCTAGATTTCTTCTCCACAGTGGTGACAAAGGAAGTTCTAAGCAAAATATGACCATTTCTGGCAGAAATGATAAGGAAGGGGAAAGAGCAAATGCACATATCAGCTGAATCAGCCCCCAGCCTAGCATCTTCTGCTTACATTTTATTGTTAGAATGTAATCCACTGGACTATCCTCTGTAAGAGAGGCAGGCAAATACAGTGTTTAGCGGATCACATTGCAACTGTCAACTAAATCGGATTGTGCCGGTCAGGAAGAAAGAGTAAATGAATATCATGTAGTCAACTCATCTCTGCTACAATCTCAAAATAAAAAATGGAAATCTGGCTCAGAGCTTTACAACAATTAAAAATCCATGTTGACAAAGGACATTTTCTTAGACATTTTCTAAGAAAAAAAATTCTTTGCCTAACCGTACTATGTTGTGACAGTCTCTTCCACATTTGTTGGCCGAATTTATTTGAGCTACCAAAAGCTAGGTAAATAAAACCCAGACCAGCAATCAAAAGAAAGGGATTTTACTCTCAAATTTCTGCTTTATTACTTGTAGTAAATTTATATGAGTTCTAGACAAGATTAGTAGTTTTTAATTTTTCTTAAAGCTATGTAGCACTTTGTTCAAACAAGCATACCTGTAAGATACTCAGACTACTAAACTGAAGCTGGTTGAAATAGTATGTGGAAGTGAGAGCTCAGAAATCTTACTTGGTCCTGCTTCCAAAGCCTTTATTAAAAGACAGAATTTCTCAGCCTCTTCCTGACTTTAACATTTCATATGTCATCATTAAGGCACAGACCAAACCTAAGTTGCCCTAAGAAGCTATGTGGTACAACCTAGAATACCTCTAGTCATTGCTATAACTTCACATGAAACACACTTACACGACATTATCCTTTTTAGTTTCAACAAATATATTACTTCTCCCTTTTCATTCTATTAGTTATTTTCATCAGCCTCTGTTGTGTCAAACTTCTTACTACATTCTTTCAAAATGTGGAAATAGTATTTGGCTCTTGGGAAATTCTCAGAAGTTTGTAATTTAGATTTTTCCATTTTTTCCTCAAATTTGTTTGGCCTCCCAAATGAATTTTTAGCTTAAAAAACACAACCATCTTCCCAATACTTAAATCACATTTACAAACATCACACATAGTCCATGGGGGGAGTAAAAACATTTTTGCTTCAAAGTTCCTCATAATAGGGGATCAGTGAAAAATCAAACATGACTTGAAAAACACAAGAGCAGAAAGACACCCACAAAACTGGGCATGTGGAGTAAGTGCTAGATGGGTGGTCAACCATGTTTTGACACTCCAGCAATAGTCCCACCACATAACAGACTCCAAAGTTGCTAATTAAGAAGCCAGTTTTATTTTATTTAATTTTTTTAGAATTCTATTTCTAGTCACCACTATCAAGAGGTAGAAAATGTGCTGATTTCTTGTGTTATTTCATAATGGCCTTTAATATAAAGGTGATTTTTATGAAGATATAAAATGCATTTACATTTTGGGGTTTTAGGAATATAAAGCAATACTTAAGGACTCATCATTTTTCAAGCATACTAACTGAATGCACCAAAATAATTTTTAATTATAGCAAAATACATATTTATAAGTTGAAACAAAATTTTTAAACAGCTAATAGTAGAGTTTCACTAGCTAATTCTTAATATTCTAAGGAAAAGGTTAGACCTATAAAATTTTATCAATTTAAACTTGCCTGTGAAATCAACTTTCAATGAAATATTTCCTTTTTGTTCAAATCACAAGTTTTGGAGTTAATTGAACTTTATGTATTTTGAAGTCTTCAAAATTAATTTGGAAATTGAACTTTATATAAAGTGTATAAATTGCTGAGATGTTCACATCTATTCACATAAGAAAATGCTATGTAGTGACAATGTGGCTTTTGATCATTAAATAAAAACCTCAACATCCTTATTTAGTTACCGTAGCTTATTATTTGGAAGAGTTGGCACTCATTCCCATTTATTTATTTTGGTCACTTATCTTTAAGAGAGAGTTAGAGACATTATTTCTTACATATGAACAAAGAGAATAGAATTAAAAACTGTCCGTTACCTTGTGGTTGTTTGAATTATAATGGAATATCTATAGCTTAGATCTTTCTTCTTGTTCCCAGAAACATACAGTAATACCTTGACATATGAGATGGAATTATTATAAGTATGAATAATCAAAAAATGCATTTATCAAAAAATAGTTTGCTCATAAGAAAGCATGGCAAAGGAATTTATAAGATAATTTTCAAAGCCACGTAGCTCCCTGTTAATTTTCTAGATTTTGATAAAGTGAACCAAAACACCAGGTACCACAATTCCCTTCTGGATGCCGTTATGAGAGAAGATTAGCCTCTATTCCTCCTGTCCTTACCTTTTTTTGTGGTGTTCTGCAAGTGCTGTCCAATAAACATAGTCCTAGGCAAGGACATCCATGACTTTGTTTTCCTTCTCCCACTAGATTTCCCAGTAAGCAGAAAATTAGAACACAGTTGTTTCCTCCTCCTCCCTTTCCTCCTCCTCCTCCTCCTCCTCCTCCTCTTCTTCTTCTTCTTCTTCTCCTTCCTTCCTCCTCCTCCTCCCCCTCTTTCTCCTCCTCCTCCCTCTCCTCCTCCTCTACTTTAATTCAAGGCTAAATCAAAAGCGATTAAAATTCTGAAAACAAAAGCAAATTTTGCAATATGGCTAATTCAAGCATAGAACAAGCTCTATCGACTATGTTTATTACTTAAACTACAGAAAGTCTAGAGTTAGTTGCAGATTAGGGTACTGCTTTCTACTTACTATTCTGTAGACCATACAGTGAGAATGTGTAGTATAGAGTGAAAATGCATACTCTTACAAGGGTCAGGAGAGTAAACAATAAAACCATATAAACCAAGAAGAGTGCTCTGGGCAATTTTCTACCAGCTATCTCAGTTTGCCCCAAACTGATAACCATCACCTTCTCTCCCAAACAGATTCATTTCCCAACATCCTCCATCTCACGGGAAGGAATGCAAAAACACACTAGCTGATTCTCCAGACTCCTTTACGCTTTTACCAGAATGATTTTTCTAAAACACCAATCTGATCAAGCTATTCACTTCTTAAAATGTCTAAAGTGACTCCTCATCACCTTCAGGGTGAAAATGTGAACACAAGTATAAGGGGCTGTTGACCATTAGGACCTATCTGTTAGTCCAGCCTCATCTTTCTCTGTTGTTTTTGTTAGGTGCAGTAGGTTTTCAATGGCTGATTGATTTTTGGGAGTGGGTTTCCTGGTCCTTCTCTCAACCCTATAGCACCTGGTGTTCCCAGGCAGTCCAAGTACTAACCAGGCCCAACCCTGCTTAGCTTCCGAGATCTGACGGGATCAGATGCCACAGTGCTATGGTTACAAGCTCCATCTTTCTCTACTCTTCATGTAAGCCTAGGCTCTAGCAACATCTAAAGCCTGGTTTATTTATTTATTCATTTTATTAGTAATTATTTAGTTATTGTACAACTTAATGAGGGCTGGGGTTTAGCTCATTTGGTAGAGCGCTACGTTGTACTCTCTGAGGATCCAGGTTCGATCTCCAGCACCACAAGAACGGGAGAAGGTCTTGGCAATCCACTCCCAAAGCAATCCTGAAAATATCAGCTCTTGAAAACTCTATAAGGGTTGCTGTGTGTCGGACCTGGCTCCACAGCACCTAACAATAACAATAACAACACGACCTTTCCATATATGCATATCATTGGACATTGCTCATGTTCACCTCCTCCATTACCTTCTCATGACCCCTCCTCTCTCCCAGTGATCCCATTCCTCCTTACCAATGATCGCCATTCTGCTTGCATGTCTTGTTTTTGTTTGTTTGTTTTAGTTTTTGTTTTGTGTGTGTATTCAGATTCTGTCTCTGAGAAATAAACATGTGGTATTTGTCTTTGAAGCACTACCAGGCTCATGCTTTCATGCTCCATCATTTGTGGCACCTGCTCCTTTGAATTCCCTCTCATGTTATTTGGCCTCACTCTTATCCTTCAAAACTCCATTTGCATCCTTAGAAGAGTCCAGTTCAGTAAGCCTCTTAAACAACTGTGCTGGCTTCTAAGCATGGCCAGGAAATATCATCATACAACAGAACCAAGCTTGTCTTGGCTCAGTTATTTTGTTTGTTGGTTGTCTATAGTTTTCCAGTCACAATTCCAGGTGCCTGCTCACTTAGTAGTAGAGACCAGCATTTGAATAAACAATGTTAGACCAATGTTATATGTGCCATTATAGAAGTATGACACAGAATTGAATTTATGTGAATGAAGATGTGAAAAGGTGGGTGGGCAAGAGAGACCTTACAGAAAAGGTGAATGTCTTAGCAGGGCTTCAAAGAACAAACTAGCATTTCACAAGAAGATGAGATAGGGAAGGGCAAAGTTTCAGCAGGGGGAAACTATGGTATAGTTGAGGCTTGGGAGTGCAATCTTAAAGAGGGGAATATTTAGAAGGGAAGTTAGAGAGGTAAGCACAGGACAGATCATAAAAATGATTCAAGACTAAGGTTGTTTGTTGTTGTTAGGTGCCGTCAAGTTGTGTCTGACTCATAGCAACCCTTCTAGGACTTTCAATGGCTGATTGTTTTGGGATTTTCTGGGGGAGTGGATTGCTGGGTCCTTCTTCTGTGTCTGTGGTGCTGGGAGTTGAACCTGGGACCTCAGAGACTGCAGAGCAGCACTCTACCAATTGAGCTAAATCCCAGCCTAAGATTAAGGTATTTATACTAATAAGAAGTTTACTAGAAGCCAGGAGAGCATTCAATGCCCATATGCATTGTGATCACATTTACTTTTAGCATGGAAACTGGACAAGAGGGCTGTGAGTGCAGAGGCAGAAAGCACAGTTAGGCAGTGCTATGAAGCTTAGATATGATCTGACCAAGGGCCTTTTCTTTTTCTTTTTCTTTCTTTCTTTTCTTTTTTCTTTTTTTTTTTTTTTTTTTGGTACTGGGGGTTGAACCCAGGGCCTCACGCTTGCATGATTTACAAGCGCTAGACAGCTGAGCTGCACCCTCAGCCTGTTTTTTCACTTTTTTTTGAGACAGTGTCTCACTAACTTATGCAGACTACCTCTGTAATGGAACTTGTGATCCTCCTGCCTTCACCTCCCCAGCTGCTGGGATTACAAGTGTGTGTCACCATGACCACGGACCTTTTCTAACCCAGTGGCCAATATTTTTCTTTGTTTGTCTTCCTTCTAGGCTACAAACTTCTCAATAACAAAGACGTGGTTTTCTTTATATTTGTTTCCTGGGTGCCTGCTATCATACTTGACATGAAGTAAATTTGAGGTGTGTTGTTAGTGAAGCAGAAGAAACTTTTCTTAAAGGGTTATCTTAACTATTCTTTTGGGCTATGATGAAGGGTTTTGTTTTATTACTTTAAAACTCTTTATGAAAATGATATTTTTTATGGTGGAATCACTGCAATGACTTAATTGTGTCAATCAAGGAATTAACAGAATATTTTGAGTATATAAAATGACATTCATTATTCAAACTTGTCTTATGCATTTTCATATGTATATTTATGCCTATTGTATGTTATTGTTGTTGTTAAGTGTTGTCAAGTCAGTGTCTGATGCCTAGTGACCCTATGTACAACAAGCAAAACACTATTGTTAGTGCTTCTCTGTTATTCATGGGATTTTCAATGGCTGATTATATTTTGGGAGTGGGTTGCCAGGTCCTTCTACCAAGCCTGCAGTATATGGTGTTCCCAGGTGGTCTCCAATCTAAGTATTAACCAGGTCCAACACTGTTTAGCTTCTGAGATCTGACAGGGTTGGATGCCTCAGTTGTATGCCTCAGTTGTATGGGTGCAGGCATATATATATATATATATATATATATATATATATACATATACACATATATATGTATACATATATGTATATATATGTACACTCACACACTTATATGTGTATATATATACACACATATATATGTATATATATACACACACACACATATATATGTATCTATATATATGATGAAATAGTTTACACTAGTGTTGGCCTTCTTATAAAAATGATCCACTATTTTTCTCTGAGCCAAACATGTTGTTGATGTTGGATGCTGTTCAGTTGGGTCCAATTCATGACATCATATGAACAACAGAACAAAACACTCACTCTGTCCCAGGTACATGATCTGTTTTATGTTTAAGCCCATTGTTGCTGACACTGTGTCAATCCATCTGGTTAAGGGTCTTCCTTTTTGTCATTGACCTGCCACTTTCCCAAACATGATGTCCTTCTCCAGGGATTTACCCTACCAGAAAACATATCCAAAATAAGTGAGATGTAGTCTAATATTCCTTGCTTCCAAGGAGCACTTTGGTTGCATTTCTTCTAGGACAGATCTGTTGGTTCTTTTGGCAGTCCATGGTATATTCAATATTTGTCTCCAGCACAATAATTCAAAACCGTCAATTCTTTTCCTGTCTGCCTTATTCAACATCCAGCTTTTACAACCATATGAAGCAACCTGAAAATATGATGGTATGAGCCAGGCACACCTTTATCTTCAATGTGACATATTTACTTTCAACACTTTAAAGAGGTCTTTTGCAACAGCTTTTCCCAACGCAATGAATCTTTTGATTTATTGAGTGCTGCTTCCATGAGTGTTGATTGCAGAACCAAGTAAAGGAAAATCTTGGACAACCTCAATCTTTTCTCCGTTTATCATGTGTACTGACCTAGTTGAAAGGATTTTTGTTTCCTTGATGCTGAGGTGCAGTCTATACTGAAGTCTGTGTTCTTTGATCATCATCAGTAAATGCTTCAAGTCCTCTTCAGTTTCAGCAAGTAAAATTGTGTTATCTGCATAACACAGGTTGCTAATGAGTCTTTCTCCAATCATGATGCTGTGTTCTTTTTCATAAAATCCAGCTTCTTAGATTATTTGCTCAGCATAAAGATTGAAGAAGTATGGAAAAAGGATACAGCACTGACACACACCTTTCTTGACTTCAAAGCAGGCAGTGTTTCCTTGTTCTGTTCGAAGGACTGCCTCCTGGTCCAGGTACAATTAAGTGCCCTGGTATTCCCAATCTTCACAATGTTATCCATAATTCCTTGTGATCCATACACTTAAATGCCTTTTAATAATCAATAAAACATAGACATCTTTCTGGTATACTCTGCTTTTGGCTAATTTCTATCTAACATCAACAATGGTGTCCCTGGTTCCACGTCCTCTTCTGAATCCTGCTTTTCTGGCAGTTCCATGTCTATATACCAATGAAGTCACTTTACCAAAATTTTACTTGTGTGAGATGTTAATGATATTGTTAGATAATTTCCACATTTGGTTGGATATTCTTTCTTGAGAATAGGCACAAATGTGAATCTCTTTCAGTCAGTTGACCAGTTCACTGTTTTCCAAATCTCTCAGCATACACACTTAGCATCTCTAGTGCTGCATCTATTTGTTGAAACATCTCAATTGGTATGCCATCATTTCCTGGAGTCTTGTGTTTCACCAATGCCTTCAAGGCAGATTGCACTTCTTCCTTCATTACCATTGGTTCCTGATCATATGCAACCTCTTGAAATATTTGGTTATCCACCAATTCCTTTGGCATAATGAATCTGTGTATTCCTTCCATCTTCTTTTGATGTTTTCTGCATTATTTAATATTTTCCCTGTTGAATCCTTTCACTTAATCCTTCTTAAATTCTTTAAGCTTGAGAAAAACAGAGTATGTTCTTCTGTTTTTTTCTTCCTTTAGCTCTTTGCACATGTCACTACAATATTTGATTTTGTCTTCTTGAGCTGCTCTCTGAAATGTTTACTTTTTTAACTTTGTCATGTCTTTCTTTTCCTTTAGGTTGTTGTTGTTGTTGTTAGGTGCCGTCGAGGAGTCCGTCGAGGAGTCCGTTGAGTCGGTATCCGACTCATAGCGACCCTCTTAGTGTTTTCAATGGCTGACTGTTTCGGGATTGCCTTGGGAGTGGATTGCCAGGTCCTTCTCCCATTTTTGCGGTGCTGGGAATTGAACTCAGGACCTCAGAGACTGCAGCGCAGCACTCTACCAACTGAGCCAAATCCCAGCCCCTTCCTTTAGGTACTCAACATTTAAAGGCAAGTTTCAGAGTCTCTTTTCACATGTAATTTGGTCTTTTCTTTTTTACCTGTCTTTTTAATAACTTTTTGCTTTCCTCATGAATGATGCATTTGATATGATGCCACAACTTGTCTGGGCTTCGATCATTAGTGTCTAAGCATCAAATCTCTTCCTGAGGTGGTCTCTGAACTCTGGTGGAATATATGCAAGGACATACCTTGGCTCTCATGCACATGTTCTAATTTTCTTCAGTTTGAACTTGTGTATGAGCCACAATCAGCACATGGCTTTCTTCTGACTTTTGATATTGAGCTTTTCCATTGTCCTTTTCATAAGTGTATTCAATTTTGTTACTGTATTCCATCTGAATTACATTTGTATGTTGTTGTTGTTGTTGTTAGGTGCCATTGAGTCGGTATCCGACTCATAGCACCATCATAGGGTTTTCCATGGATGACTGTTTTGGGATTGCCTTGGGAGTGGATTACCAGGCCCTTCTCCCATTTTGGGGGTGCTGGGAATTGAACTTGGGACCTCAGAGACTGCAGCACAGCACTCTACCAACTGAGCTAAATCCCAGCCCTTCCACTTGTATAGTCACAGTTTATGTTGGTGAAAAAATGTATTTGCATGAAAATGTGGTTGTTTCACAAAATTCTATCATGCAATCTCCAGGATCATTTCTGTCATGAAGGGCATATTTTCTAACTACTGTTGTTTCTTCTTTGCTTCCAACTTTTGCATTCCAGTCACCAGTAACCATCAATTTATCCTGATTGTATGTTTGAACCATTTCAGAATGCAGAAGCTAGTAAAAGTCTTCTCTTTCTTCATTTACGGCCTTAGTGCTAGGTGTGTAAATTTGAATAATAGCCATATTTAACTGGCCTTCTCTGTAGGTCTGTGGTTATTATTCTATCACTGACAGCATTGTACTTGAGGACCAACATTGAGATGTCTTTTTTGATGGTGAGTGAAATCCGTTTCTCTTTAAGATGCCCTTCCCAGCAGAGTAGACCATTTGATTATCTGAATCAAAATGGCCCAAACCAGTCTATTTTAGCTCACTGATGCCTAGAATGTCAATGTTTATGTGCTCCATTTCCCTTTTGAAGATTTCTAATTTTCCTAGATTCATACTACATATATTCCACATTCAAATTATTAATGGATGTTTACATTTTAGTCATGTCACATGAGCAAATGAAGGTCCTTGGGACTTTACTCCATTCCCATTATTAAGGTCAACTCTACTTTGAGGGAATGTCAGTTGAAACCTAACATTCCCTCAAAGTAGAGTTGACCTTAATAATGGGTGTCCCTGCTGGCATCTATGATACTGGTGGCATAGCTTTCAGCATCACAGCAATACACAAGCCCCCACAGTATGGCAAACTGACAGACTAGTGGGGGGTTTGAGAAGTAGCCACATATAACTAAATCTATTTTGGAAGGACGAAGAGTACTTCAGGGATTATGTATATTTGTGTTACCTGGGTACATGTTCAGAAGTTTCCTCTACTTAAGTTATGGACTGAATGTTGACATTCTCCTCAGATTCACTACTGAAGCCCTCATTTCCCTGCAATGTGATGGTATGCAGAGGTGGGGCCTTTGAGAAGTTATTTGATAGAACCTTCATTATGGGGTTAGTGCCTTTATGAGAAGAGTAAGAGATGGGAAAGTACTCTCTTGCTTTATTTCTCTTTCTCTCTTTCCCACCCACCCTCTCCCCTCCACAGACAAATAAGAGTTCATCTGAGCACACAGTGAGATGATAACCATCTGCAAGACAGGAAGAGGGCCTTTACTTATCACCAAATCTGCCAGCACCTTGTGTTTGGACTTCATAGCCTCCAGAACTATTAGAAATGGATGTCTCCTGTTTGGTCCCCAGGATAAGGCAACTAGGAAGTAGAATAGCTGGATTATAGCATATACCCATTTTTCATTTGCTATTTAACTCTATGCTTCTAAGTTATTCCTCAGGGTAGCAGTACCAATTTATATTCTTTTAGGATAACTGTTGTTTGATTCTATTTTTTACTAATGAGATGGATAAAAGTGATATTTCATTACTTAAAATGTAATTTTCCTGATTGTGGATGAAAAATATATGGATTTATGTATCTATGTACGTGTAGTTAAAATCCCAGTAGAAATCTTGATCTGAATTAATACTATATGATGAGATGAGAATTGGAATTTCTCAGAAAAATGAATCTGCAAAGTTGGCATTCCACCACTTATTCCTAAAATATTTAAGCCTTTCAGCTTGCCAGACAATATAAGTAATATAAGGTCAAACCCTGTCAGTACTTATTATAGCTCTAGTATTTTAGAACTCAACTTGCAGAGAAGAATCCGATTTTAAGATAAAATATTATTTGGTTATGAAATAACAACCATAATCAATTTTAAAGGCAATTGAGAGATCATAAACTCAAAAGAAGGGGTTATATCTTTTCATCTTTTGAGTAAGTCATTTGGATTTATATGTTACATTTTTTGATACCTTCCAAACTTGAATAACTTTGCGTGGTTATAAGGGAGGAACAAGAATGAAAAATACTGGTGTCAAGTGGTAACTGAACACATCTGCATGAAATCTTTGCTTCTGACTACACAATTGACTGAAACATAGACTGCAAAAAGAAAAAAAAGAGGAGAGACAATTTTAAAATATAGGAAGTCTCCTATTGAATCATTTCACATTCTGAGTGGATGCCCTGGAAGAAAGGAAAAGTTATGATTTGAAATGGTATTTGAACTTCCCTTTAAATCATAATTGTGTCTTAAATGAATCTTTTGTTTTAAGAGAAAAAATTGCTCCTGTGAAATAAAAAGAGTCTGGGGAGAATATAGGAAGTGCAGGGTGGCCCACATAAAATAATGGCTCACTATAACTCTAAGTGGGACCCATTTTTTCATGGAATCTGCAAAATTTTTGTTAATTTCCAAGAATATTTTTCCCATGACAGAAAACTAAATCTTAGAGAGACTGCTGACTTTATAAATTGATTTTGTATTGAGGGAAGCATCATGGATGAGAAAGAAAAGAATACAGGAAGGAGGGAAAGAAGGAAAGACAGAAAGAAGGAAGGAAAGAAGAAAATAAGGAAGGAAAGAATGAATTAATCCATCTTGAAATTTTGGCACCATAATGAACAGAGGTCAACTTCATATACTCCCATTAATTTATTAGAGCAAATCATAAGAGCCTAAGTTTTGTTTCCCTCATATGAAAAGTAGAGATAGTGATACATATGCAGTCTCTATGTAAATGAAATGAGGAACACTACAAGTTTAATGTCTTATATCTGTCACACATAGTGGATCATTTATTTCCAAATTTTCCATCTTTAGGATGGTAAAAATATTTATTTTTAAGCACTATAGATTTAAAGTGAGATATTTTTATAAAAAATTATTTTGTATGAATTTTGGTGCTATAGTTATCTGGCCCCAAATTCCAGTGCTAAATCAAATCATTAATAAGACCTCCTTCAAAACACATTCTATTATGGTCAGTTTTGGCAGCATTTCTCCATGTATTTTCTGTAGAATGTTAGTCTCATGAAATCTCCATTATAAAGAATACTTCCTTAATCTCATACATTTAGGAAATGCTGTACTCTGTCTTATTACCTCTTTGAGAAGACTTCCAGTCAAAAAGCTGTTTAAATTTATTTAAGCTTGCATTTTCCTACTTTATTTGGGTATGGAGATTCTTTTCTTGGTAACTTATATTTATAACCCATACACTATATTTTGAAAAATGTTTATATAATTGATCAAGTTTGCTCTACCAACCCTGCATACAAACATAGTCATACTCCTTTTCATTTGAAAAGAATTCTGAAGTCTTGATTTGCCATTTTTAGTGGAATCCCTCTTGTATTTAGTCCCTATCTCCATCACTTTCTACTTTTTCCTTATTATCTTGAGTTAACTAAGAACTCTGATATTCACTTAATTCAAAAGGAGGATTCTCTGCTTTCAAATACAGAGAGTACACCAAAAGTTTGATTTCTCTCTGCTCAAAGCCAGTCTTGCATAATCCAATAGAAACTGTTCTCCCTGTTAGCCCTAATGTTGGTCCTGGTGCCCCTATATTGGGATGTTAATATTAGAGTGCCATTTTATAGTCATTTTCCAGTCACTGTTCCCCAAAAGCATAGCACACTGAAGAGAGTCTGACTCCAGAGTCAATTTTGCTTCCTAGGTACATAGACACTAGTGTGGAATTTGGGTCTCTAGTTTAGATTTCCTTTGCTTTCCTGAAGAATTCCCATAGGGCCCTACTGTTCTTCTGGTCCAGGATACCATATAGTCACTCTACTTGGTCTATTTTAATAGTGTCTATAACCTCAAATCTTGGAGAACATAGGGTAGAGTCTTTGTAGCTTTTTCACTGAAGGCTCCTGGTCTCCTGATTCAAATAGATTGAAACCCTCCTTGGAGATCTAAATTCTAAATAAATATCAGTGAGAAGAAGATGCAGTAACACAGACCAAGAATATAGTATAACTTTTCCTAGAACAATGCTTATTAATTTATATTTTCATAATTAAGAAATCCAAGATCAACTTACCAGCATTTAGCATGTATTGAGAACCTTCTTGGCAGAACGGTAAAAAGAGGCCTAGCTACTTCCTTTTAGCCAGTTTAGGAGGCCACAAATTCTATTGATGAGAATGGCACCCTTATGACATAATCGCCTCCTAAAGGTCCTATGTCTTAATACTGTTGCATTGGAGATCGAGTTGCAACATGAATTCTATAGCAGACACAAACATTCAAACTGTAGAAAAGAGAAAATAAGAGCCTATGATGACACTACCAGTCATGGTGGCTCATGCCAGTAAGCAACTAGCTACAGAGGATGAGGCAGGAGGAGTTCGAGTGGCAGTAGTGAAAGATTCTACAGGGAAAATGTTAACTGATGCAGGAAACATCAAAAGAAGATGGAAGGAATACACAGTCATTATACAAAAAAGAATTGGTAGATGACCAACCATTCCAAGAAGCTGAATATGAAGAGGAACCAATGGTATTGAAGGAGCGAGTGGAAACCACCTTGAAAGAACTGGCAAAACACAAGGCTTCAGGAATTGATGGGATACCAATAGAGACTTTTCAACAAACAGATGCAGCACTGGAGGTGTTAACATGTTTATGCCAACAGATTTGGAAAATAGCTACTGGGCCAACTGACTGGAAGAGATCCATATTTGTGTCTATTCCCAAAAAAAGGGATTCACCTGAATGTGGAAACTATCAGACAGTATCATTAATATCACCGGCAAGCAAAATTTTACTAAAGATCATTCAAAAGTGACTGCAGCAGTATATAGACAGGGAATTACTGGAAAATCAAGCCAGATTCAAAAGAGGGCAGGAACCAGGGATATCATTGCTGATATCAGGTGGATATTAGCTGAAAGCAGAGAATATCAGAGGTGTCTATCTATATTTTATTGACTATGCAAAAGCATTTTACTGTGTGGATCTTAATAAATTATGGATAACATTTCAGAAAATGGGAATACCAGAGCACCTAATTGTACTCATGAGGAATCTGTACATGAACCAGGAGGCAGTTGTTTGAATAGAACAAGGAAACACTGCCTGGTTTAAAGTTGAGAAAGGTGTGTATCAAGGCTGTATCCTTTCACCCTATCTCTTCAGTTTCTATGCTGAACAAATAATCTGATAAGCTGGACTTTATGAGGAAGAATGAGGCATCAGGATTGGAGGAAGATTCAATAACAACCTGCGTTATGCAGATGACACAACTTTGCTTGCTGAAAGTGAAGAAGATTTAAAACATTTACTGATGAAGATCAAAGATCACAGCCTTCTATATGGGTTGCAACTACACATCAATAAAGCAAAAATCCTTATAACTGGGTCAGTATGCAAATTCACAATAATTGGGGAAAAGATTAATGTTGTCCAAGATTTTGCTTTGCTTGGCTCTATAATCAACACCCATGGAAGCTGCAGTCAAGAAATCAAAAGGTGCATTTGTGTGGGAAAAGCTGTGGCAAAAGATCTCTTTAGAGTATTGAAAAGTAAAGATGTCACATTGAAGATGAAGGTGGGTCTGACTCATGCCATGGTATTTCCAGTTGCATAATATGGTTATGAAACCTGGACATTGAACAATGGACACAGGAGAAGAATTGATGCTTTCGAACTGTGGTGCTGGAGACGTCTATTGAATATACCATGGACTGCCAAAAGAACCAACAGATCTGTCCTAGAAGAAGTGCAACCAGAGTGCTCCTTGGAAACAAAAATGTCTAGACTGCATCTTACATATTTTGGACATGTAGTCAGGAAAGATCAGTGCCTGGAGAAAGACATCATGTTTGAGAGAGTGGCAAGTCAAAGAAAAAAAGGAGAACCCTCCACCAGATGGATTGACACAGTGTCTACAACAATGGGTTTGAATATAAATAAGATTGTGTGCCTGGCACAGAATCGAGAAGTGTTTTGATCTGCTGTTTCATAGGGTCGCTATGAGTCAGACTCAATTTGACAGCACCTAAGAACAACAAAAACATGATGATACTAAGTTTTGTGGCATTAACCACTGACATCATGAATTGACCATTTATTTAAATAAAGAAGTTTAATGGAAATCTGTATTTGGGGAGGATAAAGGAGGAGCCAAGAGTCTGAGCATTTAAGTTTGACTTTCAGACATCATAGTGAATGAGTGGAGTAGATATTGGATATATGAGTTAAGTTCAGGAGAGAGATTAGTGTTAATGATTAAAATTTGTGTCATTAGTTTACAGATGATGTTTCAAATTATGGCATTAGATGAAATTGCCTAGATGGTAAGTTTCAATAGAAACTTAAAGCAGAGAATACCAAGGACTGAACCCTGGAACATTCCAATGATTCAAGTTCAGAAAGATGAACAGATGCCAATAGGAAGGACAAATATTATCCCAGGAGCCAAGTAAAGAATGTATTGGCCTTGACAACAAGGAGATCACTGATTATATTATTGTTGTTGTTGTTGTTAGTGCTGTCGAGTCAGTATCCGACTCATAGCGACCCTCACAGGGTTTTCAATGGCTGACTGTTTCGGGATTGCCTTGGGAGTGGATTGCCAGGTCCTTCTCCCATTTTTGTGGTGCTGGGAATTGAACTCCGGACCTCAGAGACTGCAACGTAGTGCTCTACCAACTGAGCTAAATCCCAGCCCACTGATTATATTAGCAAGAGACATTACAATTTTGTAGGTTGTACAAGAAGTAATGGGAAGGGTGGAAGTACATTCAGAAATTAAAGTTAATTCTTTCAAAAAAGATTCACATAAAAGAAACAGACAAATGAAGATATGGTTAGAGCAAGCTCTAAGGCAAAGGTAATTTCATGTTGACAGATATTAATGCATTACTGTATGGGAATATAGTAAATAGTGTAATAAATAGATGAGGCAGGTAATAGAAGGGAAAATAACTTACACATGTGTGAAAGAATGAAAGAATGCAAAAGTGGTTGAGTTGGCATTAGATAGGAATTGATACTCCAATTCAGGGTATGGATAGAAGGCAGAATATAAGAGTACAAGAAAGTAAGAGAACGTAGGTTGATTGGAGGAAACATTCATTCATTTATCTCACAAATATTATTAAGTGCTAATGTTCTAGGTGGGCTGGGATTTAGCTCAGTTTGTAGAGTGCTGCTTTGCAGTCTCTGAGGTCCTGAGTTAGATTCCTAGCACCACAAACATGGGAGAAGGAGGCAACCCACCCCTGAGGCAATCCCCAAACAATTAGCCACTGAAAGCCCTATAAGTGCCGCTATGAGTCAGACATGTCTCTACGACACCTAACAACACAACAACAATGTTCTAGGCACTTTTTCTAGGTATTGAGAGTATAGTAGGAACAACAATAATTACAAATTCCTATATTTATTTCTTGACATTTTGTACAGAGCTTTTCCATCGTCTCTTTGCACATATGTAGTC
The DNA here is from genome assembly GCA_007922755.1 of Pedetes capensis. Taxonomy (NCBI): domain Eukaryota; kingdom Metazoa; phylum Chordata; class Mammalia; order Rodentia; family Pedetidae; genus Pedetes; species Pedetes capensis. The sequence continues at coordinate 400 of VMDO01033968.1, read as the reverse complement.
AATTTGATTTCTGTATGTTCCATCTGGTGAAGTCCATGTGTATAGTCTCCGTTTATGATGTTGAAAAAATGTATTTGCAATGAAAAGGTCATTGGTCAGACAAAATTCTATCATGCGATCTCCAGCTTCATTTCTGTACAAAATGTCAAAACAAGACCAGGTGCTGACTGTGGATCAGACCATCAACTTCTCATATGCAAATTCAAACTGAAGCTGAAGAAAATTAGAACAAGTATACGAGAGCCACGGTATGACCTTCAGTATATCCCACCTGAGTTCAGAGACCACCTCAAAAATAGGTTTAATGCATTAGACACAAATGACAGGAGACCAGAAGAGTTGTGGCACGACATAAAAGATATCATTCAAGAAGGAAGCAAAAAGTTCTTAAAAAGACAAG
>VMDO01033967.1:0-17446 GCA_007922755.1 Pedetes capensis | reverse complement strand
ATTAGAGCTACTATTACACAGCCACATTGTATTCTCAAAGTTCCTCTTCCCATGGTTTCCTAGTATTTCTAATCATTGTTAGTGTCAGGCATTACCCCTTATTCTTGTCATATCCAATAATACTAGAATGTGTTTCCCCCAAAATGAAATTTGCGAGATTTATGTATTAAAATTATTTATTTATTTATTTATTTATTTATTTATTTATTTATTTAACAGGCACAGTGGGCAAAGTGCAGCAAGATAAAATATAAAGATCCAAGACAAAGCTGGGTGTGGTGGCCCATGCCTGTGATCCCAGCAGTCAGGAGGCTAGGAGAAGAGGATCAATATAAGCTCCAGGCCAGCCTAGGCTGGAAAGTGAGGCTATCTCCAAAAGCCAAAAGAAGGAAGGAAAGGTAGGAAGGAATGAATGAATAGGGGAAAGGAGGGAAAAAGCCCCACAGATTATTTAGACATAGTTCCTGATTTCAAATAACCTTAGAGATGAGTACCTCATTCTTTCATTTATTTATTAAGAAAGTGTGTTAGGGAATAAGACGAAAAATTTGAGTGGAGAAGGTTTGGGAAAAACCTTGTCTGTCAGGGTAAAGAGTAGAAACTTGATTTCAGAGGCAACAGAAAGCCAACAGAGTCTCCCAGCAAGGGCTGAACACATGCACACATTGTAAATGTTGGGAATGAACATGCTCAAGATTGTGCAGAAAATGGGCAGGAGTGATTTGTGGCAAGACACTGTGTCAGTAAGAGACAGTTGGAAAATCCCAGAGAAAAGAACATAGGGACCTGATAGGAGGCTCTGGCAGCAGGAAGGAATCATGAAAAAAGGAAAACTCCCAAGTTTATGATTACTGCAGCACAGAGCCAATCTCCAAAAGTACAGACTTGGAACATGAGGAACAGGAGGCTTAAAGAAGAAGAAAAGTTCTATTTTAATTTGAATTTGAGAAGCCTCTGGACACATTGGCGGACATATCTTGTTTTTAGGTTGTAGACTGAAATAGAGGAGATAGAAGCCCTGTTAAACATTAAGAATGAAGAGGCAAAAATGAAAGTACCCCGTAAACCTTTAGCTTGCTAGCAAGGGGAGTGTCAGGAAGTACCAAGTGCAGACAAGGCTCACATGCATCAAATTTGCAAAGAATAGGATCTGAAAATGGACCTCAGTAGTCACCAGTGACCTTCGTAAGAGGAGTTTTTAAAAAGTTAATTGAAATAAAACCAGACATTTGTAATTACTACTTGTTGTTATTGTTGTTAGGTACTATGGAGTCATACCTGACTCATAGTGACCCTCATAGGAGTTTCAATGGCTGACTGCCTGGGGATTGCCTTGGGAATGGATTGCCATGTCCTTCTCCCATTTTTGTGGTGCTGGGAATTGAACCCAGGACCTCAGAGATTGCAGAGCAGGGCTCTACCAACTGAGCTAAATCCCAGCCTCAATTACTGCTAATGGGGCATTTTCTATGGGCTGGGCACTATCCCAAGAACTTCATCATATAGTATCTCATTTAATTTTCCACAGTCCTTTGCTCTATTTTCTGTAATTATCTCCAATTCAAGATGAAAAAATCAGTTTGGAAAACTGAGTAACATGGAAGGCTACTAGATATTTGGAGATAGCTGGAGATCAAAGCAGACAGGAGGCCACCAGCTCCAGTATGGCCTCAGCACACTAAGTAAGGGGTGGGAAGATACACAGGAATTGAGCAAGCAGAGAGAGCAAGTGTCAACATCCTGTGAAGCTTTCGTGGGGTTGGATAGCAGAGACTGAGTGAGCAATCAGCTGGCTGCCACCCTAGGAAGCAGGGAAGGAGAAGCCTGAGGTCTGGGGGCATTCATGCAAGCTGAGAGGAGACACAGTTGATGACATGAGGCATTGGGAGTGGTTAGGAAAGCATGGAGAGTTACCCTTGGGCCTCTGCTGGTCACACAGACAGGTCTAAGATAATGGCAGGCTTGCATGAAGTCCTGGCTGATGTATTCAAAGGCAGCATGCAACCAAGAGGGAAGTGCTGGGAGATACGCAGTCGGTAAACCACACAGCGTCTGGAGCCACTGCCGTGGGAGATGTAAATGAGAGCTGTGAGAAAAAGCAAAACCGCTCGTGAGCAGTTCCCAGGCAGGCGAAGATGAACTAGAGGTCAGATCTAGGTGGCCATAGCATCAGGAGTATGGCAGAGGGCCTGTGGGTGCAGCTGTGAATTCACAGGAGCCCTGCAGGAAATGAGGTGGCTGAGGTGAGAATCCAGAGGAGCTGTGTTGCCTTATTTGTTTTGTTTTTAACTAAGTGTGGAAAGCTCTCTAGTTAGTAAAGGGGAGGCAGGAAAATGCTGGGACAACCTCCAGGCATAGACAATGATGGGTCCTATAAAAATGATGATGATGACATTGTTAGGTGCTATCACATTAGATCAGTCTCATAGCAACCCTAACAATAGAAAAACACACTACCCAACACTGTGCCATGCCCAGCGCTATGTCAGTGCTTCTCTGCTGTTCATAGGGTTTTCAATGGCTGATTATCTTGGGAGTGGGCTGCTGGGTCCTTCTCTGAGGCCTACAGCACCCATTACTCCTAGGTGGTCTCCCATCCAAGTACTAACAAAGCTCAACCCTGTTTAACTTCTGAGATCCCATGAGAACAGATGCCAGGGTGGTACAGCTATAGGCCATGATGATGATAGGTGATGTTAACTGAGTACTAAATGATGTTGTCCCCCACGTGTCTGTCAGTTTCCATACTGTGGGGGCTTGTGTGTTATTGTGACGCTGAGAGCTTTGCCACCAGTATTACAGATACCAGCAGGGTTACCCATAGTGGACAGGTTTCAGCTGAGCGTCTAGACTAAGACAGACTATGGAGAAAGATCTGGCTAACCTACTCCCCAAACAATTAGCCATTGAAAACCTTATTAATAGCAGAGAAACATTGTCAGATATAGTGCCAGAGAATGAGCCCCCCAGGTTGGAAGGCACTCAAGAGACAACTGGGAAGGAGTTGCCTCCTCAAAGTGGAGTCTACCTTAGTGACAGGAATGCAGTAAAGCTCCAAGGACCTCCATTGGCTAATGTGGCATGACTCAAAATGAGGAGGAATAACTATAAACATCCATTAATAATTGGAATGTGGAATGTACATAGTGAGAATCTAGGAAAATTAGAAATCATAAAACTGGAAAGGAAGTGCATAAACATAGACATTCTAGGCATCCATAAGCTTTACTCGTCTAACATGGGCCATTTTGAATCAGATAATCATATGGTCCTCTATGCCAGAAATAACAGATTAAAAAGAAATGGGGTTGCTTTCCTTGTCAAAAAAGACATGTCAAGATTTATCCTGAAGTAAAATGCTGTCAGTGATAGATTAATATCCATACGCCTACAAGGAAGGCCAGATAATATGACTATTATTCAAATTTATGCACCCTCTACTAAGGGTACAAATGAAGATAAGAAAGATTTTTACCAGCCTCTGCAATCCGAAATAAATCGAACATGCAATCAGGATGTGCTGATAATTACTAGTGACTGGAATGCAAAAGTTGGAAACAAAGAAGAAGGCTCTATAGTCAGAAAATATGGCTCTGGTGACAGAAACAATGCTGGAGATCGCATGATAGAATTTTGCCAGACCAATAACCTTTTCATTGCAAATACATTTTTTTTCGCCAACATAAATGGTATCTATACACAAGGATCCTGCAGCCATAGCACCCTAGCATCCAATCTCACCTGATCTTGGAATGGAAGCTGGCTCAGCCTGGTTAGTCCTTGCATGGGAGACCAACTGGGAATACCAGGTGCTGCAGGGTGGCAGAAGGACCTAGCAGTCCCCTCCTAAAACAACCCACCATTGAAAACCCTATGAATAGCAGAAAAGCACTGACATTAGTGCCGGCCATGGCAGAGTATCAGAGAGTGTTTCATTCTGTTATATATAAAGTGGCTAATAGTTAGACTTGACCCAATGGCACCTAACAACAACAACAATACACATGGAAGTCACCAGATGGAACATACAGGAACAAAATTGACTACATTTGTGGACAGAGACAATGGAAAAGCTGAATATCAAAAGTCAGACCAGGACCAGGTACTGATTGTGGATCAGACCATCAACTGCTCATAGGCAGGATCAAACTAAAATTGAAGATAATTAGAATAAGTATATGAGTGCCAAGGTATGACCTTGAGTATATCTCACCTGAGTTCAGAGACTACCTCAGGAACAGGTTTGCTGCATTAAAAGCTAACGATTGAAGACCAGATAGATGAGTTGTGGCATAATATCAAAGACATCATTCATGAGGAAAGCAAAAAGTTATTTAAAATTCAGGAAAAAAGGAGAAAAGACCAAGTTACATGTCAAAAGAGACTCTGAAACTTGCTCTTGAATGTTAAGCAGCTAACATAAGAAAACATGGTGAAATTAAAGAAATAAAAGGATTTCAAAAGGCATCTCGAGAAGATAAAATCAAATATTATAATGACATGTGCAAAGACCTGGCGATAGAAAAGCAAAAGGGAAGAACATGCAGTGTTTTCCTCAAGCTAAAGGAATTGAAAAAAAGTTCAAGGCTTGAGTGGCAATAGTGAAGAGTTCTACAGGGAAAATACTAAATGAAACAGTAAACATCAAAAGAAGATAAAATAAATACACAGACTCATTATACTAAACAGAATTTGTGGAAGACCAACCATTTCAAGAGGTTGCATAAGATTAGGAAGCAATGGTACTGAGGGAGTAAGTAGAAACCACCTTGAAGGAATTGGTGAAACAGAAGGCTGCAGGAATTGATGGAATACCAATAGCGATGTTTCAACAAACACATGCAGTACTGGAGTTGCTAACTTATTTATGCCAAGAGATTTGGAAAACAGCTACCTGGCCAACTGACTGAAAGAGATCCATATTTTTACCTATTCCCAAGAAAGGGAATCCAACTAGATGTGGAAATTATGGAATGATATTTTTAATATCACACAGAAGTAAAATTTTGCTAGTGATCATTCAAAAGAGACCATTGCAGTATATAGACAGGGAACTTCTGGAAAATCAAGCCAGATTGAGAAGAGGGTTGGCACCAGGGATGTCATTGCTGATGTCAGATGGATATTAGCTGAAAGCAGAGAATATCAGAAAGATGTCTATCTATGTTTTATTGACTATGTAAAAGCATTTGACTGTGTGCATCACAGTAAGTTACAGATAACATTGCGAAGAATGGATATACCAGTGCATTTAATCGTACTCATGAGGAATCTGTACACAAACCAGGAGACAGTCATTTGAACAGAACAAGGAAATACTGCTTGGTTTAAAGTTAAGAAAAGTGTCCATTAGGGCTGTATCTTTTCACTGTACCTCTTCAATCTCTATGCTGAGCAAATAATCCAAGAAGCTGGACTTTATGAAGAAGAACTTGGCATCAGGATTGGAGGAAGACTTATTAGCAACCTGTGTTATGTAGATGACACAGCTCTGCTTGATAAAACTGAAATGGATTTGAAGCATTTACTGGTTAAGATCAAAGAACACATCCTTCAGTATGAATTGCACCTCAATATCAGCATAACAAGAATCCTTATACCTGAGTCAGTATGCAGCTTCATGATAAATGGAAAAAAGATTGAGACTGTCCACGATTTTGCTTTACTTGGTTCTACAATCAACACCCATGGAAATAGCAATCAAAAAATCAAAAGACGAGTTGCATCAGGAAAAGCTGCTGCAAAAAGCCCTCTTTAAAGTGTTGAAAAGCAAAGATGTCACTTTGAAGATGAAGGTGTGCCTGACTCATACCATGGTATTTTCAGTCACCTCATCCAGTTGTAAATGCTGGACATTGAATAAAGGAGACACAAGAAGAATTGATGCTTTTGAATTATGGTGCTGGTGATGAATATTGAATATACCACAGACTGCCAAAAGAACCAATAGAGCTGTCCTAGAAGAAGTGCAACAAGAGTGCTCCTTGGAAGGTAGGATGACTAGAGTGCATCTGACATATTTTGTACATGTCAGGAGGGACAAATCCCTGGAGAAGGACATCATGTTTGGGAGCGTGGCAGGTCAACAAAAATAAGGAAAACCTCAACTAGATGGATTGACACAGTCAGTGTCTGCAACAATGGGCTTAAACATAAAAAAGATTGTGTGCCTGGCACAGAATCAGGGAGTGTTTCGTTCTGTTATACATAAGGTTGCTGTAAGTCCAACCTGGCTCAAGGACACCTAACAACAACAAACAATGTCGTGGAGATATTCTACACACTTCACAGCAAGCCTGTGAAATAACTAATGATTAACTGGGAGAAAACAGTTATTTATAGGAAGAGAACAAAGCCAAGTTTTTATTAAAATGAAGAGTCAGAAGGAAGGTTTCAGTATAGAGAGAAATACAATTTTAGAGTTAGAGGAAACAGTGAGGAAGCCATACATCAGTGTTTCCTGTACACTCCTGAGCTAGCTTTCATCTGGGCTTCCTGAAAAAAATGCAAATTTTGATTCCTTATTCTGACTATGGAAACTCTGATGAAAAGTTTGGGTGGCCCCTGGAGTCATTTTATAATAAGTTCCTCATGATTATAGAAATCTGGGAAGTATTACCATGGAATCCTTCTTAGAGTTAGGAGCTGGACTGGCAGAAGAATATTCCAGAAGTGAGGAATGGGAAGGGAGAATCAGAACCTGGGGGAGTCTAAAAGCTTGGAGGGGCATGCCCAGCCCCACACCCGGAAGGCGAGGTGTGATTGGAGGAAGGCCACAGGGAGCTAGAGCCTGGTCACCCCCTTGCATCAACTGCAGTAGCCAGAGGAGACCTCCTAACTCACACTTTTCACAAATGACATGACAGCCCACAGAACTTTGGATGGCTCTGTACAGTTTTGTTATTCATGCTAGGTCACAATGGTGTGATCCAATTTAGGGTTAAAATATGTCCTTATCTGAATCACTACCCACCACCCTTACTTCCCCCACCAAATTAGTCAACATCTAAATCCTGTGTTGAGGTATCAGAGAAAAATGATCCACCACCCTCACAGTTATAACACGGCAATTGTAAAAGCCAGGAAGAGAGGATGCATGGCAGTTCATTCATGGTGTGATAAATCCATCAATCCACCATCTTAGTTCCTTGAACAGGCAGTTTGAACCAAGGGAGATTCAAGCTGTTTGGAGGCCCTGATTCTGGGTACCTGGAGTCAACCACTTCCATAAGGGGAGGAAAGGTAGAAAACCAAAAGGAAGGTTTCATTTTTGTTTGTTTTACCTAAATAAGCAGAAGGCTGCCCTGTTTATGTTCAGAACAGGCCAGCTGAATGAGACCTCTGTGTTGGGGTATATTTATGCTTCCAGAGCTCACCCAGGTATAGCCTGAGAGGACTCAGAGGGCTGAAGTTAGCAGAAAAGAGACATGATCAAAATAGTAAAGGAGAAAAGATCATTGTCTGGTACTTCTAAGGCAGCTGCCAATGGGCTCTAGTTAAAGAGTTATCATTGGATGCCTTCAAAGTCTCAAAACAGAAGCTATGCAAAAACAATCTGAGAAAAAATATGTAGGGGAGTTTGAAAGGGCTAAGTACTGATTTTCATAGACTTTGATTGAAAAATTGTAGTGAATTTGAAGCATGTGAGCAGCAGTTTTTCTCAAAGGCTCTATCATTCAGCTAGTTCACTACAAATCCACTGAACTGCCTCTGGTTTTGCTTCAAATCCTTGCCACCACCAAAAATGTTAGAGGCAATGAAATACATGGCTATAATTTATAACTACTGTATTGACAGGCAGACAGATCCTTCCTTCCACAGCTTCATGGTCTTGGTCTCCAGTGAACCTGAGCATTTGGAAAACATTATTAAGTGAAACCTATGTATACATGCATGGGCCGGGATTTAGCTCAGTTGGTAGAGTGCCACTCTGTAGTCTCTAAGGTCCCGAGTTCGATTCCCAGCACTGCAAAAGTGGGAGAAGGATGTGGCAATCCACTCCCAAGGTGATCCCAGAACAATCAACCATTGAAAACCCTATGAGGGTCGCTATGAGTCAGACATGACTTGATGGCACCTAACAACAACAGCAACATGTACATATAAGTACCCACATTCCGTGATGATGGAGAAACCTAATATTTTTGAATTTTTGAAAGTATACACAGACTCTAATTTTAACAGAAATACTAGCAAAGAGAAGCTAGCATCTATTATTTTATATTGCTATTTTAAAATATAATTTCACAAATAGCCTCTGTATTATCCCAAATCCTATATCAAAATAGGAAATTTCAACTTTCAACATGGCAAGTTGTGTTAACTTTTGCCTTTCTTCAATCCTGACTACTCTAACTCAAAGTATACATAGTTGTTTTTGTTAGGTGCCGTCGAGTCGTGTCCGACTCATAGCAACCCTCATAGGGTTTTCAATGGCAGATTGTTTCTGGATTGCCTTGGGAGTGGGTTGCCACGTCCTTCTCCCATCAAAGTATACATAGTAGGTGCACTAATTATGGATTGCCTTAAGTAGTAACTTCCTTGAAGGGCTATGTTCGAAGTAGAAAATACCAAAACTTCTGAAGATGAGAAGATGTCATATATTTACAGCTTTTATGTATCTAATAATTTATCTCTTTTCATTTTACTCACTTCTGCTTCTCATATTTACTACTACTTTATGATATTTAGGTTCATCCTTTCTCTAGCATTAAGGTCAGTGTTCCCATCTCCCTTGCTTTTGCTTTAATTTCACTTCCTTTTCTTTCTAATCTGGTGATTTCCCAACCAAAACAAGTCAAAGGACAGTGGAAAGGAAGTTAACAAACCTATTTCTAGAAGTCTCAGAAACATGTAGACAATGCAGTAGTTCTTCTTTGGGGGAAGTCTGAAGTCAATGGATAGGAAAGGGGAGGATTAATAAGAGATAAGAAATAATGGAGATGCACAGAGCAGAATAAAACTGTGTTACCTTATTCAGCCTTTATTATCATCCCTCACCTTTTTCTTTTCCTTCTTTTTTGCAAAAAATAGCCCAGTTCCCATATAGCATTCACCCAAGTTCTCCTAATGTTAAAATGACTATAGCACAAGGACCAAAACTAAGAAATTAACACTGGCAAAAAAAAAAAAAAAAATCTCTACTAACTAACCTACAAATCCCATTTTAATTCCACCAGTTTTTCATCAATATCCTTTTTCTGTTTCTAGATCTCGTCCAGGATCCCATGTTGCATTATTTGTCTCTCCTTGGTCTCTGATGCTCTGCCAGTTCTTCAGTCTTTCCTGACCTTGGCACTCAGAAGGGTAGTGGTGACCTACCTTTTAGAACATCCTTCAATTTGAGTTTGTCTGACAGTTTATCATGATTTGGATTGAGCTTATTCAATTTTATTTGGCCAGAGTGCTACAGAAGTGATGTACCCTTCCCAGGGGGTATGTTAACATTTATACCTTTTATAACTGGTGATGTTAAACTTGATTATTTCTTTAAAGCTTGTCTGCTACATTCCTTCACTGTAAAGTTACTACCTTTCCTTTTGTAATTAATAGATATATTGGGAGAGATATTTCTGACTGTGCAAATATGTAGTTTTTCTTCATACTTTTACTCACTAATTTTAACCTCTATCAGTGGTTCTGGTGAGCACTAATAGTCACTATGGTGTTCCAATGGTGATTTCCCATGTCACTCATTCCTTCTTCATTCATTAAGTGGAATTCTTCCCCAAGGAAGAGCTGTCCTTTCTTCCTCCATTAATTTATTTATTCAATGATTTATACCTTTATATACTCATGGATGTTCACTTTATCCTGTGAGTTACAATCCAGTTTTATCATTATTTATTTTGTGGCTCAAATTATTCTTGCTTTGGCTATTGGGAGTGCTTTCAGAACAGCTCCTGTTTCCCTTTAACTTGTCCCACCTTCTTTGAGAACTTTTGGTTTTTTATTTCCATAGTGCTACACAGTTACTTCATTTCTTCCTGTATATCCCAGGGATCAACCACTTTTCCAAAGAGGCCTGATTCTTTTTATCACAGAATCCTATTCAAAATGCAAGATCTGGCCTCTAGGATCTCACTGCTCAGGCATTACTGCTTAATACAGACCATCCCAGCACACAGAACTTAGAGATACAGACAATAGAGCTATAGATATAGGTATTTACTTACCTATGCATACATACATCCATGTTTACTTCTGAGTCTATCATGAGTTTATACTAATACTTCTAATTCCAATCCAACACAGTATTCATTCTACCTTTCCCTCTCATTTTTAATTTCTTCCTCATATAGTGAGAAATCTGGCTCTCATCTACTGTATATGCACTTATTTGTTCAGTGCTAATATATTCATGAAGTTGTTTCATAATTGCTAACTCATACCCTTACTAACCAGAGAATGATATTTGTGTATGCTTCTTTTTGCCTTTAGCCTTATAGAATCCAATGCATTGTTTTCCAATGCTTGTTGTTATTGTTAGGTGTTGTAGAGTTGGGTCAGACTTATAGCAACCCTATGTATGACAGAATAAAACACTCCCTGACACTGTGCTATGTCTGGCACTATGTCAGTGCTTCTCTGCTATTCATAGGGTCTTCAATGGCTGACTGTTTTGAGATTGTCTCAAGAGTGGGTTGCCTGGTTCTTCTGTTTTTGCAGTGCTGGGGATGGAACCTGAGGCCTCAGAGAGCGCATAGCAGTACTCTATCAAATGACCTAAAACCCAGCCCGTCCAATGTTTAGGTTAGTTATTTTTTTCCACCAAGTTTTCAATGTAGTTGTGTTAGCTATCTATAACATAATTAGATTTATATTTGAGCTCTCCTTCCCACATCTTAGTTGATTATTTTTAATATACATACAATAAATAATTCTTCATTATGTACAGTTCTATGGGTTTGGACAAGTAAAAATAGTCATGTATCCACAATCAGGATACAGAACAGTTCCATACCTCCAAATCACCTCCCATGTTCCTTATGTTGAAATTTGTTGATGGTTTCCATCTCTATAGTTTTATCTTTCCTGTATGTCATTAGTGACATCTGTCTTCTTTCTTTCTTTATATTTTATTTTTTTATTTTTACAGTTCTTGGAGGTTGAACTCAGGGCCTTGCACATACTTTGCAAGTACTCTTCCATTGGAATGCACCTCAGACCGTTTTTTATTTATTTTTGAGACAGGTTCTGGATAAGTGTCATAGGCTGCATCTGGCCTCAAACTTGTGATCCTCCTGCCTCAGCCTCCCAAGTTGCTGGGATTAGAAACATATGCAGCACCTGGTGGATCTGGCCTCTTTCATAAACCAAAAGCATTTGAGCTTCATCTGTGTTGTTGGGTGAGTAGTAATCCATTTATATGGATGTTCTACTCCCCTCTTATAACATGACTCATGATCCTTAAATATGCATCTAATGTTTATGAAATTGCCACTGGATTGATGCTTGTTGGATTGTTTCTTGGGACTCTGAAATTGTGATTTGAAAGGATGTTTTTCATTCTTTCATTTCTATGTTGTTTTTCTTAGGTCCCGTCAAGTTGATATCCGACTCATAGCAACCCTACATACAACAGGGGAAACACTATTGTCAGTGCTTCTCTGCTGTTCATAGGGTTTTCAATGACAGATTGATTTTTGGGAGTGGGTTGCCAGGTCCATCTCCCAAGCCTACAGCACCTGGTGTTCCCAGGCAGTCTCCCATCCAAGTACTAACCAGGCCCAACCCTGCTTAGCTTCCGAGATCTGACGGGATTGGATGCCACAGGGCTATGGCTGAAGGCTTTCATTTCTATACCTCACTCTTATTTACTATGGTTATTTTCTGAAATCATCAGTAATTCTAACATTCTAAGAAGGATTAGAGCCAAGCTTTAATTATTTTAGGTAAGATTGACAGAGAGAGTATGAATAATTGAAATGTTCACATAATCCACAAGCCTGGTAATAGCTACTTCTTCCCTTGACTACTTAAAGGTAGCAAAATTGACTAATTTTAAGTTTTATAACCTTTCTCTTCCTTTACTCATCCACTGTTAGAAGCACTAATGAGTCCTCAGGTGACCATAAAAATGAAAAGACAGAGAAAAGGGGAAAGCACAGGTTATGGGTAATCTACATAGTAGATAAAAAACCATCTGAGTCACTGAGAATTGATTGCATACTAATAAAATAGATCCGAGTAGGGATTATATGTCTTTGACTTATTTTTATTCCTGCATAATCTTGGCACTTGTTGATTCAATGATGAATTTATGGTCAATCCTCAGAGTCTACCTAAAATAATATATTCCTATTGAGAAAATACCAACCTGCTAGCTCTGTTATCTTTCCCAGCTATCTTGAGCTCTTCATTAAAACAACTGAGATTAATTTGTGACATTGGGAAAATATTTTACATTAAAGCAGGTATTTATAACTTATATCCATGGATAGGCACTCATGGATAGTCTTTAGGGAATCTGTGAATGCCTAGAAATTAGATATACTAATGTCATGCAAGGGAGAGTTATAGTTTCAATCAGATTTCAAAAATGTAAAATAAATAAGAACTTTAACCAGCAAGATCATCTACACAACTCCTCTAATATCAACATGGTAGGCTGAGAGCTCCCATATCCTGTCCTTTTACTCTTAGAGATCTTCCTTCAGACTCAAGAAGGGGTCATTAGATTACAAATTTCTTAAAAGGAAGTATTAAACACTTTTTTCCAGCTTCTACCACAGAGCCTGTTTCATAATTTGTTGTTGTTAGGTGCCATCGAGTCAGTATCCAACTCATAGCAACCCTCATAGGGTTTTCAATGGCTGAATGTTTCGGGATTGCCATGGGAGTGGATTGCCAGGTCCTTCTCCCATTTTTGTGGTGCTGGGAATTGAACTCAGGACCTCAGAGACTGCAGTGCAGCGCTCTACCAACTGAGCTAAACCCCAGCCCTTGTTTCATAATAGGTATTTGATAAATACTTCTTGAATGGATTTAATATTTTTAGGCCACTGGTAGGACTTTTTGGTCTACTGATAAAATTTTAAAAATCTGATTACATTATGTTGTCAGTGAGATGCATAATTTAGTTTTTGAGAATCCATGAAGTTTTGTTGTATATCAGTTAATCAGCTAATAAATCACCAAAATGATAGTAAGTAAATATGGTATTGTTTTCTAGTACTATTTATACTGCACTATGAGCCTTCTTTTCCTAAATCCATATTTGTTGTTGTTGTTAGGTGCTGTTGAGTTGGTGTCGGACTCATAGCAACCCTAAATTCAACAGGCAAAACCCTGCTGTCAGTGCTTTTCTGCTATTCATAGGGTTTTCAATGGTGGATTGATTTGGGGGAGTGGGTTGCCAGGTCCTTCTTGGGAGGTCTCTCGTCCAAGTACTAACTAGGCCCGACCCTGCTTAGCTTCCAAGATCTGAGAGGATCAGATGCCACAGGACTATGGCTGCAGGCAAATCCATGTAGGTTGGTGAAAAACAGGAATGCATTGCCCTCTTTAGTTGGCTTCCTAAAGGAAGGAGTATTTGATTGATTTCATGAAGAAGATCATTATTCAGTATGAAATCTCGACAAAAATGTTTTATTTTAGGGCTGTAAACATTGGATACAAAATCTAAATGGCAAAGTTGTGTTATTATGCAGTATTTAGTGTTCTAGCTCAGATGATTTTTAAATTCCTGTGGAGAGCTGTCTGGAGGATATATTGATAATTTATATGTTTGGAATTCAAAAAATATATAGTTAAGCTTTGGAAGCCTGGTGTGATCTTGCCTCATCTACAAAGTAGTACCCAACATCTCCAGTCTAGACTAATCCCTCCCTGTTTTATATCATATAATGGCTGCCATTGAAAGTAGCATGTCCCTGTTTCCTGTGTATGAATTCTGACACCCTTGGTTCAACATTAGCTGAGGGCTAATCAAGTAGATTCTAGTCAATGAAAAGTTGAGCAAATTATATATAACATAGCTCCACTAATTAAAATACATGTGTATATGTACACATACCTACATGCATATATACATATACACTTAGATACATAAACATTTGCAAACTAGGATCCTGTAGTCTGAATTTGACTCACACATACTTTACGTTTGGGCCATATATTATTTTTTTTTTAATTTGAGCCAGTATTTAATAATTACAATATTCTATAAGAGTAGACCAAATTTTCTACCTTCCTTTTTTTCATATTTTTAAAGCTGGTAGAAATCATGGGCTCATGTTTAAAACTTTCCCTATAATTCTCAAATTCTTGCTAGAATTTAAGTTTCTTCATAGGCTTTCACAATTTCTAAAATATCCTTTTAAAACTTTAGATTTGCAATTCTATCGTAACATAAAATCTAGAATCAAGTTCTTTCACCTGTGAAAATGTTGCTATTAATCCACATATGCTCAACAAAACTGTCACTGAGCTGTTTTTCTGGGGGAACTGATGGATTTATGCTGCTCTGTCCACATATTCTTGGCAAGTGCCCTTTTGACCACTGGCATGCATTTGTAAAATTGGGGTGAGAGTACAGGCTGTGGTTATGGAATAAGCCCAGGTTAACTGGACCACACAGGGGAGCCAACCCATGACCTTGACCCCATTACCACAGTGTTCTAACCAATTGAGCCTAATAATTGAGTAATTGTTTCTTAGCAATCTGATCAAATCAGATAGCATATTAGAGTCTGTCTGTGGACAAGGGCAAGGATGTCAGTGAATGGGGGAGCTTAAGATAATGAGAAAGTTATCAAGTCCTCACATTGGCTGGCATGTTATATTTGGCTCAGTAGTCACTAAATTGGACTTTGTCATTATAACTAATTTTATTTCTGGGCAATTGGAACCTACCGAAAGAAACCTTAAACTTTTTATTGAGTAGGGTTTATTTTCCAGGATTCAGAATTTCTGGTTAATAATTGATAACATATGTACAAACAACTGAGGAGCATAGCTGGATGAAAAGAAGTTTGTACTGAGGTGAGGAATTCAAGTCCCTTTTTGTTCCCAATACCAGTGTGGCATTAGACACATCACTTGACTTTCTGAGCTTTGAGAGGAATTAAATAAACATGATCACCAAGATCCATGGAGCCCTAGGAGATTTTTTTTTTATAACTACACAATTTTTGAACCAATAAAAACATTTTGTATGTAAATCTCTTTATACCTAAAAATGCAAGTGAAATACTTTTCACAGAGGCATATAATTAAATAAACAATATTTCAGCAAAACTTATTGAATAAATTTATTTTTAATATATTGGTGCTTTCATAAAATCAATATATAATATGAATATTTCACACAGAAATCCAATATAAATCCAATACATAAATAAAATACATAAACTATACTATCTGTGTTACATGAGGGGTTCTCAATGGCATTTTATGTTTCAAAGTGCTTATGAATTATCTTAAATTTTTTGCATTCTTATCAAATAATCATTGTTTTAAATGTAACACATTGATACATTGCTTTGGAGTTGTTACTTATGAATCTTTTGATTTGGGGACTCATGAATGTGGCCCTTTTGGAGCTGCCTCTCCTCCTAACTTGCTAAATTTAGATGAAACACTTTCTACTTAGGCTTTCCTTACCAAATTGCACATTTGCCAGTTCTTTCTTTTCTTTCTTACTAATGCACTCAAATATTACTTTTGCTGAACTGAGATAATGGTTGGATTTATTGTTCTCTTATCCAAACTGTTTCTTCTATCATTGCATTTAATGGCTTAGTGACTATACAGAGCTCAGAAGAATGGGTCCTAGAAAGTGGTAGAGTTGGTGTAAAATGAACGACAACAGCTTAGTCACACTTGAAAAAATATATTGGCTTGGGTTTCCAAATAATCTTCCAAAATGAAAATCACAAATACCGGGAATTTCTACTGAATCAAATATGACTGTAATGTTTGTAAAAAGGATTAGTTGTTGGAAGTCTCTTCAATATTATGTGGTGAAGTTTAGGAAGACTAAAAATGAGGAGACCAGAAGCATTAAATCCAAAGCCAAATACAAGTTACAGATGCTCTGGGTGATGATTGCCAGTCCAACCATCATCTGGGTGATGTTTCTGGCATGTCCAGTGCTGGCCATCCAAAACCATTCAGAAACACAGCCCAACAGTTTTGAGGCATCATGGCAGATTATAAGGCTTTCTGTCATCTGAATAAATGCATAGTTGGGCAAAAATAAAGTTGCCATATCATCCCTTTATGTGACATGATCCAGAATTGATCTGATATTTTAAAATAGCAGCAAAGGTAAGCAAACACCCTCTAGTTAAATTACTTGGTTGAGATAACACACATTTTTTAAAAGATATGTTCCAACCCCATCTAGAATGTTCCAGTCAGGGCTCAGACCTCCAATTTATTTAATTATATGCTTTATAGGCTTGTGTGTTTCCTTGCAAATATACAAAATTCCTGACATTTGTTTCTTTTGTTATTCTATGAGAACACTGGCAGCCATTTTGTACTATAAAATAGTATCAGAAATCTGCAGGAATTATTCATCATCTATGGTACTGAAGAAAGAAAAAATTAGCCATTGGTACAGGAAGGGGAGGAACAAGAAAATATACTTACAAAGCAGAATAGTAGTTTCACAGTCTAGTGGACAAGCAAATAGGAGCCCGATGCTTTGGACAGACTATAAATCAATTTCTGATTCCTTTGGTCAAATTGTAAATCATTGCTGTGCTAAGCTACTATACATTTCCAGGTGAAAGCGTGCTTTTATGATTGCGCATTATTTGTATTTTTTTTCTGAATTACTCATGATTAGAAAACCTTGTCAGAAATAAAGTTGTCATTGTTGCTGAATCCTGGATATATATTCTTTAGTGACATTATACTGCAGAAGAAAAGGATTATATACACTTTTATAAAGTTTTGTTAAAATACTATAAGAAAATGGAAATAGCAAAAGCCTTATTACTCTGTATCCCACCAACATTTATAAAGGGGATTACATATATATATATATATATATATATATATATATATATATATATATATGAATCACCCAGCAATTCACTCCCAAAACACAATCAGCCATTGAAAACCCTATGAATAGCAAAGAAGCATGACAATAGTGTTTCATCTGTTATACATGGGGTCACTATGAGTTGGACACCTATTCTACAGCACCCAAAAACAACTAAATATATATATATATGTTTATGCTCAACAAAACTGTCACTGAGCTGTTTTTCTGGGGGAACTGATGGATTTATGCTGCTCTGTCCACATATTCTTGACGAGTGCCCTTTTGACCACTGGCATGCATTTGTAAAACTGGGGGTGAGAGTACAGGCTGTGGTTATGGAATAAGCCCAGGTTAACTGGACCACACAGGGGAGCCAACCCATGACCTTGACCACATTACCACGTGTGTGTGTGTGTGTGTGTGTGTGTGTGTGTGTGTGTGTGT
>VMDO01033966.1:0-17446 GCA_007922755.1 Pedetes capensis | reverse complement strand
CTTTATATTCCATAAGGTTTGTCTTATAAAGCTAGGAGCTCCTATGTTTGGGGCATATATATTAAGGAGCGTTATTGATTCTTGATCGATTGTTCCTTGTATTAAAATGTAGTGACCATCCTTATCTCTTCTAATTAGTTTTGGAGTGAAATTTAATCTATCTGAAATTAAAATTGCCACACCTGCTTTCTTTTGTTCCTCCCCTGCTAGGTATACATTTTTCCAGCCCTTAACTCTCAGTTTATTCCCGTCTTTGTGAGTTAGATGAGTTTCTTGAATACCACATAGTGATGGTTTGTGTTTTTTCATCCAATTAGCCAATCTCTGTCTCTTAATTGGTGAGTTAAGACCATTTACATTAATAGAGATTATTGAGGAGCATTTATTGTCATTTATCCAATCACTACCTGTTACTGATTTATGATTCATGTTTGCTTTGGACCTTTCTTGTGTTGGACTCATCTCAGTTAACCGGTTCTTTGATTTCCTTTGTAGGGTTGTCTTGACTCTCTTGGATGTGGTAATTGATTTATTATCCTCTCCAGTGCTGGTTTGGTGGTTGCATATCGTTTAAAAGCTTCAATATCATTAAACATCTTATATTCCTCATCTATTATCAACGATAGTTTTGCTGGATATATTAGTCTAGGCCGGAGATTGTTTTTTCTTAATATTTGAATCGCCTGTGACCATTCCTTTCTAGCTTTCAATGTTGATATGAAAAAGTCTGCAGTTATTTTTATTGGCTGTTTTTTTATAAGTAATAAGGGGCTTCTGTCTTGCTGCTTGCAGGATAGCATCTCTGGTCTCTAATGATAGGAATCGAGCCACAACATGTCTCGAGAATAATCTATTTAAGTCAGCCTTCATGGGAATCTTGAAGGTCTCAGTGGTGTATATATCCATTTCCTGTGCTATCTTTGGGAAATTTTCCTTGAGGATATCATTTACTAGGTTGTGATGGCCTCCAGTGATTCTTTCTTCTCGTTCAGGAATACCCATAATTCTTATATTTCTTCTTTTCACTCTATCTGAGTTCTCTTGGAAATCTTTTTTTAAAACTTTTATCATTGACTCCATTTCTAATTGCTTGTGCTTCAGCTCGTTTATGTCATTTTCTGCCTCAGAGATCCTTTGCTCTGATTCATCCAGTCTTGAAGAGAAGGATTCTTTAGCCATGTTCAATTCTGATAATTTGGATTGAGTATCAAGCAAAGTGGCTTGATTTTTTTTTAATAATTTCTAACTGGGATGACAGAGCAGCTTCCAAATTAGAAATATTTCTTTCAATTATCTCCAGTGTATTTTTAGTATTTGTCTTTATTTCTCTTAGCATGCTTATTACCATGACTCTGAACTCCGACTCAGAGATCTCTAAGAATTGCGAGTCATTGGAGTGGTCCATTGGGGGTTTATGATCTGTGGAGCCTTCAGCTCCATCCTGCCCCCTTGTGGTTTTTGTAGCTTTACTTGATTTGCCCATAATGTGGTCCAGGAAATAGAATCTACCAGTCCAACTCCAGGAGGGGGGGGGGTAAGGGTTAGGGAGGTGATAATTTTGTTTCTCTTCTGTGGGATGAGAAAGGGGGGGATCTGGTGATAGAAGATGGGGAAGGAGGAGGTAGAGGACAGAGGCTAATAGAAATTACTGTCAAAGTTAATATTAAGGTTAAGATTTAAGGGATAAATGATTAAAACAATGACACATATATAGCTTAAGAAATAGAGAAGGAGGATAGAAAAAGGGAAGGGAGTAAAAGAAGGAAGGAAGAAAAACAGGGAAGAAAAAGAGAAAAATAAAAAGAAAAGAAAGAAAAAAGGAAAAGAAAGAAAGAAAAAAAAGAGAGACAATTCTCACACATACACTCTCCCAAACACTAATAAAAACACTTGTGGTTGGATGCGGTGGTGCACACCTGTAATCCCAGCAGCTTGGGGGTCAGAGGCAGGAGGGACGCAAGCCTGATTTCTGTGCAACCCAATTAGACCCTGTCTCAAAAAGCAAAAAAAAAAGAAAAAAGGAAAAAAAGGGGTCCCAGGGTGCAGCGCGGCGGTCCAGCACCTACCAAACAAGCAGGCACAGAACCCTGAGTTCAAACCCCCGTGCAAAAAAAATAATAATAATAATAAAATAAAAATTAAATAAAAATTAAAAAAAGTAAAATAAAGAGAGAGAAAAAAAATAAAATATCAAATGAAATTCCAGACGCTCCCACATACATATAAATACTCTTGTAGTCAGGTGCAGTGATGGACGCCTGGAATCCCTGTGGCTTGGGGGATGGGGGCAGGAGGGTCGCAAGCCCGATCTTGTCTCAAAAAGCAAAAAATATATGGGCTGGGGACACAGCGTGTCGGTCCAGCCTCCACAAAGGAAGCAGGCTCAAGACCCTGGGTTAACTCCTGTTAAAAAAAGAATCATATTTTCTTGGAGCTGGAGACTGAACTGAGTACACCCAGTTCGACCAGGTGGAGTCGATATTGCAGGGTGCAATGCTCTTTACAGAGCACAGGGTGGCAGTATTTCCACACAATCTGCAATAACAGTCGGTCTTATTGAGTCGATATAGCCAAACTCTTCATAATAACCTGGATTTAATTGGGGCCTGAGTGCCCAAAGAGACTGTTCCACGAAATATTCTGTGACTATTGTATTGTTTGTGAGGCAGTGGAACCTGTGGGGTCTTCCCTGGAGTTCTCCCTGTCCCACGTAGATCGGGCGCCAATTCCCCAAATCAGAGATTTCCTCCCCCAAACCTACAGCATGGGGGGAATATGGCTGCTATCGTGGAGTTTTTTTTATTGCAGGGCTTTCCATCCACTTGGGAGGACCATGTTCTCTTGTGGGTGGGATGCTCTCCCGCCGACCCAGAGGGAATCTGAAACAGATTTTGTCGTGTGCTGTGATCGTGCTCAGAACAGCTCTGCTTGTGGCTAATTGTGCCGCCAGGCTCTGCCAAAAAGGAGTTCTCTGACCGCTCGGGGCTCAGTCGCCTCCACAAACCCCAGATTTCTCCACAGTACAGTGGGGTGATTTGGGTTCACCTCTGGTGTGTCTGGGATCCGGGTTTATGTGTGCCCATATATCTGTGGAGTTCGAGACTGTAGACCTGACCCATAACAACAGGAGGGAGGGAGCCGAGTCTCCGCTCTAGATGCGGATCGCTGGCACCGGCTTCCCCGTTCGCTCCGGGGCTGCTATGGAGGGCGTCCGTGTGCCCCCTCAAGCTGACTCACCTAGGATCTGCAGTCTGTGTCCCACAGGCAGGGTGAGAGTGTGCTGGCAAGGTTGCACTCCAAGTTGGATCCGGCCCCGTGGGTGCGTGTGCGCAGAGTCCCCTCCAAGTCTCCGGGATTCTATTGCCATCTGTGTGATGGCGAAATGGTGGCCGTCCCGCTGCTGGTCACTGTGTAGCTCCTCTGAAGCCAAATCCTTGATTTCAGTGTATACCTAGTTTCATTCCCTATCTCTCAAACTAAATTATCACTGTTTCTATTTATTCAATTTGAGTTTTAAACCCCTAATCGAGGCTTCCCGTTGCTCCGGAACAGAAGGCATGTGTTATCTGTCTGCCATCTTGACTCCACCCCCTCCTCTTTTTACTTTTTGAGACAGGGTCTCGCTAAGTTACACAGACTACCTCTGGTCTTGAGCTTGTGATTCTCCTGCCTCCACCTCCTGGGCCGCTGGGCTTGCAGGCGTGCGCCACTGCGCCTGGCATCATTTATATTTTTAAATAACGGCTAGGAAGTTTTGTGATTTCTTCTTATCATGTGCATGTGAATGATTTCAGTACAGACTCTTCCTTCATTTTCTGACTTGCATTCTCCCATGGGTGAGAATATCACATAGAAAGCAGCTGAAAGGATTTTTGATAAACCTACTCTGTTAGCTCAGATCCCAGCCTGCACTGCTCTGGGTGCAGGTAGAGGGCATGGCCGACCTTCAGAGCTCTTCTCTCAGAGAGGAGGGCTTGTTTTTGCTTTATTAAGAACAAGATCACTTTCGCCCAAATTTTTCATGAGCTTTGAGGGAAAAATTTCCTCAATACCCTAAGTATAAAACAGATGAGGAGGAAAATCAAGTCTATTTAGTTAACTCAGTATTTAATTTAGTTGCCTAGGAGACATTCATTACTCAACAAATACCAAACAAGGCTCTGTTCTGAGCAACTGGGATAAAAAGAAATCACATGAGACCTAGCATAAGAAATCAGAGTTAACACAAAGATGACAAAACTTAAAACAATTCTTTAGAACACCAGAATGTATAAAGGTTGTGTGTGTGTGTTTTACAAGTTTGTGTTAACTGTAAATAGTGGGGTGACTGTAGTTCACCACAACCTGTTACATATTTTATGAATATGAAGAGAGGAGCATGAAGGCTCTGAACACAAAATAATGTAAGGGAATGGAAACTTTATTTGCTTTGATTTGATCAGTGCATAGTTTTACATGTGTTTAAATACACATTTTACCCCATAAACATGTACAATTATTACATGTTAATCAAAAATTAAAATAGCCAGGCTTGGTGGCACACACCTGTAATCCCAGCTGCTTGGGCGGTGGAGGCGGGAGGATCGTAAGTTCAAGACCAGAGGCAGTTTGCGTAACTTAGTGAGACCCTGTCTCAAAAAGTAAAAAATGGGCTGGGGATGCAGCTCAGTGGTCCATCACTTGCAAAGCATGCAGACGCGAGGCCCTGGGTTCAAACCCCAGTGCCGGAAAAAAAAAATTAAAATAAATGTATAAGGAAGTGGAAAAGTTAGCTGATTTGATCATTATATACTATTTATGTTGTTGTCGTTGGGTGCCGTTGATTCAGTGTGCAACTCATAGCTACCCTAGGTACAGCAGGTGAAACACTATTGCCAGTGCTTCTCTGCTATTCATAGGGTTTTCAATGGCTGGTTGTTTGGGGAGTGGGTTGCCAGGTTCTTCTCCCAAGCCTACAGCGCCTAGTGTTCCCAGGTGGTCTCCCATCCAAGTACTAACCAGGCCCGACCCTGCTTAGACCCTGCTTAGCTTCTGAGATCTGACGCCACTGTGGTACAGCTGCAGGCTGATATTTAATAGGAAATGACAAATAGGTTTTTTCTAGATTCTCTTTTGGCTCAGGAACAGCACGTAATTAGAGATTATAATTTGGGGATATTACACATATATTCTAAGGTCATGATCATTATGACCTTGAAAGAATACACAGAGGGGAGAGAAAGGCCTGAGGCAGGGCCAGGGGGTTGCACTGTGTTCAGACACACGGAGGAGGGGAGTCACAGAGGAGACCAAGAAGGACCATCTCATAATGTAGTGCGTGTATTTCAGATTAGAGGCACAGAGACATTTACGTTTGTTCTTTACCACTCCAAAGGAGCTTCTGGGTTGTCAGGGAGCCTCTTGTTGGTGATGGCAAATGGTTCTCTCTAAACAGGAAAATTAAAGTTTGCAATCTAAAAAGTACTATGTATAAATCCATCTTAAAATTCATATATAGTCTCAAGAGACCCCAAATAGCCAAATCAATCTTTTAAAAAAGTGCGGATAAATAATGAATAAGTAATAGTATGACTATTACTATTTCTTTTTCCCTGCTGGGGATCGAACCTAGGGCCTTGCTAATGCTAGGCAAGTGCTCTACAACTGAGCTATATCCCCAGCCCAAAATTTATTATTTTTAATTGACAATAGTTGTACATATTTATGGTGTATGACATGTTTCGATATATGTATATATTGTGGAACAGGCAAAGTAACTTGGGGTTAGAACAAAGTTGGAGGTCTCACGCTTCTTGATTTCAAAACTTGTTATAATTTGTAATCAAATCAATGTGGTAGTGTCATAAAGACAGACAAGTGGACTAATGGAGGAGAACAGAGGAGCCTGGAAATAAACCCTCAGATGTAAGGTCAAATGATTTTTGACAAGGGTACCAAGGATATTCAATGGAGGAAAAGAGAAGCTTTTTTTTTTTTTTTTTTTTTTTTTTTTTTAATGAAATGTGAGGAAGAATGCATAGTCACATGGAAATGAGTGAAATTACACCATAAGCAAAAATTAACTTAAAATGGATTAAAGACCTAAATATAAAATCTAAAACCATAAAAATCCTAGAAGAAAACATACGGCAAAAACTTCAAAACATTATATTTGATTTCATGGATGTGACCTCAAAGGCACAGGCAAAAAGAAAAAAAAATAGACAAGTTAGACTGATGAAAATTAAAAGAAACCTTTTGTGTATCAAAAGCCATTATCAGCAGTAAAAAGACAATTCATAGAATGGGAGAAAATACTTGCAAATCAGGTGTCTGATAAGAAATTAATATCTGGAATATACAAGAACTTCTAAAACTCAGTGACAAGGAAGCCCAAAACCCAATTGAATAATGAACAGAAGAGTTGAGTAGAGATTTCTTCAAAGAAGATTTGTGAGTGGACAATAAACACGTGAGGATGATTAACGTGGCTAGCTGTTATAGAAATGCAAATCAAAACCCCAATGAGTTAACATTTGCTCCTGTTAAGATGGCTATTAAGAGAGAAGAGAGAGGAAAGAGAGGGAGGGAGAGTGGGAGAGAGAGAGAGAGAGAGAATATCTAGTAGGCAACGGAGAGATTGGAATCCTCGTGCCTTTTTGTTAGGAATGCAAAGTGGTGCAGCCAGTGTGCAGTACAATATGGTGGTTTCTCAAAAAATTAGACATGTAGTCATTACATGATGCAGCTATTTCCCTCTTGGGCACAATTCCAAAGGAATTGAAGGGAGGGATGAGAACAGATACCCGTCCATCCATGTTCACAGCAGCATCAATCAGTAGCTGGAAGGCTAAAGCAAACCCAAGTGTCCACTGATGGATGAAAAGACAAGCAAACATACTGTAGTACAGACACACAACGGAATGCCATTCAGCCTTGAAGAGGAAGGGAACTGGGACAAGCAGCAGCCTTGAAGACATTGTATTGAGTGCAATGAGTCACAAGAGGTTACGTACTTTATCATTCCACATACCTGTGATACCCAGAGTAGTTAAATTCGTAGAGACAGAAAACAAGAAAGGTTAGCAGGGGCTACATGGAGGAGAAATGAGGGGCTAGTTTAATGGGTACAGAGTTTCTGCTTGGGAAGATGAAAAGGTTCTGGACATTGGTAATGGTTGAATGACAATGTGAACATAGTTAATACCACTGGAGTGGCTGTTACCAAATACCTGATACACTTAGCATGGTTAAAATGGTAAGCTTTATGTAATGGATACAGTTATTCCTGTAGAGTTGCAGGTTCTGCATCCACAGATTCAACCAATGGGAGATGGAAAATATTGGGAAAAACGTTCCAGGAAATTTCAAGAAAGCAAAACCTGAATTCTGCCCCGACCAAGTTCTTCACTGAGTCCGTGTGAATGAGGCCATGGGCAGGTGCACTGGCTTTAGCTCTCTGCTGTTTCTTAGCTCCCTAACTTCTCTCCAGCTCTCACTGGGATGAGGTCACCTCATTCTGATTCAGCTCTGTAGTTAGGTACTGAACATGTACAGACTTCTTCTTGTCATTTCTTCCCTAAACAATATGACAAAACAACAATTTCCATAGCATCTATTTTGGATTGTTGTTGTCGTTGTTGTTGGGTGCCATCGAGTCGGTATCCGACTCATAGCCACCCTATCTGCAATAGGGGAAACACTATTGTCAGTGCTTCTCTACTGTTCATAGGGTTTTCAATGGTGGATTGATTTTTTGGGGAGTGGGTTGTGGGATCCATCTCCCATATTTTGGATTAGGTATTAGTAATTTGGAGATGATTTGAGGTATAGTGGGAGATGCGTGTGGGTTCTATGCCAATATTTCGTATAAGAGACTCAAGCAGTCATGGACGTTGGTATCCTCGTGGGTACTGGAAGCAATCCCCTGTGGACACTGACTGACCACTGTATTTTACCACAGTCAAAAAGTACTTTGTGGACTTAGTAAAATTGGGCTTCATGACATTGGCTTGCAATAGTGCCACTGTGTTATGTGGTAGTTATGATATTTCATAGGGTGCTTTTTGTCTCCAGGAGAGGATGATTGACACTCTGAACGTGAATAATAGGTTTTGAGGAATCTCTAGAAAAGACCCTCAATGTCCTTTATGTACTAACTAGATACTAAGAAGTCTGTAAATGGAAACGGAACTTAATAATCCAGGGGAAAGATTGCTTAGGACCTGACTCCTAGTCTCTCTCTACCCAGACCCTGGGGCTTCGTATGAGCTTCCGCAGTGACCTGCCCGCTCTCACCCCTTCCCGGTGACAACACCCCCTTTCATTTGGGGCTTCTTCCCCACAGGAGGCTCTGGGCTTTTAGGCACGGAGTCCCACTCAGTCTCCAGAGGCACCTCATGAATCCGGGGGCCGCAGGGGAAGAACCCCAGCCTGTGGGCAGCAGGGGGTGGTCAGAGGATGGGACAGGGGCTGATACAGGCTCAGAAGAGCCTTTCTCTGGATGGGTCGCGGGCCCTGGGGGAAAGAAGCGCTTTCTGCTGAGATGAATGGATTTGAGGAATTGGAGCCGCCATTAGGGTGTCACCTGCCCTGTGACACGGAAGGCACCTGATGGCTTTGGGAACAAATGAAGCCGACATGGAGGGATGTAAATCTGAGAGGGGCGAAAAGCACTGGGGACATCAACGCTCCACCTGGCGGGAGCTTTAACAGCAGGCGTGGGGCTTCGCGCCAATAGCTCTGCAAGGGGCAGGAGCGGCCGGGAAAACATGAAGTAGTCCCCCTGCCCCCCCTGCCTTCCTTCCTTCCTTTCTTTTACTCTTTCTTTCATTCTTTCCTTCTTTCTTTCCTCTTTCTTTCTCTTTCTCTCTTTTTTTTCCCTCTGTCTTTCCTTTTGTCTTTTTTTTATTTTTAGGATTTTTTTTTTTTCACCATGTACCTCAGACAGACCTTGAACTCACGATCCTCTGCCTCAGCCTCCCGCGTGCTGAGATTACAGGCTTCCACCACCATGCCCGCCTGCAGTGGTAGCCCTGTGGCATCCGATCCCGTCAGATCTCAGAAGCTAAGCAGGGTCGGGCCTGGTTAGTACCTGGATGGGAGACCGCCTGGGAACACCAGAAGCTGTAGGCTTGGGAGAAGAACCTGGCAACCCCCTCCCAAAAAAATCAATCTGCCATTGAAAACCCTGTGAACAGCAGAGAAGCACTAACAATAGTGTTTCCCCTGTTGTACAGAGGGTCGCTATGAGTCAGATACTGACTTCATGGCACCTAACAATAACAACAACCGCCATGCCCAACTTTGTTTATTTTTCAGGTCAGATTGACAGGGACATAAGAGCAAAAGTCCAGGCCTTCCAATTGCTGTGAGGACCAGCAAAGCAGTCGTGCGACGGAGCTACCAGGACGAACACGCTAGATGGCGCGGTTTGCTTGCAGGACGGGATGTGAACTGCACTGTCTGGAGCTCTGAATTCCACACCTGGGAGGTTGGAAAGGGGGAGATGCAAACATGAGGATTCCTAAACTTGATTAAGTCCCAAGGCCCCTCCCTGGTGGAGGCAGTCATTCCAGGGTGCGACCGGATGCGCCCACTCCGGCAGCTCCGATCTCACCACAGTCCTCGGGAATGACCAGAGAGCGTGGGTGCCTGTGTCAGCTTGTGTGTGGCTGTTACCAAATACCTGATAGAGCAAAGTAAGGGAATAAAGCTTTATTTTTGGCTGACAATTTCAGGGACCTAGTCCCTGTTGGTGTGTGCGGGCGTGGCCAGCAGTGCCACAGGAGCACGTGGCGGGCGAGTTGCTGTGCCATCTGCATCTGCCTGCTGGCAGGCAGGTGGCCGGGTCACCTCTGGAGGCCCCCCTCGGGAACCTCCTTCTGCCATCGGGGTCCCGTCTCCCCAAGTCCCAAAGCCTCCCAAAACAGTGCCACCGCCTGGGGAACTGGAATTTAAACAGGACCTTTGGAGGACATATTAGATTTAAAACAGAGAAAGGGGCCATGACAAGCTTTATTAAAGGGCAGAAAAGCAGTGGTACCTAGGCCAAGCCCCGCTCACACTTCTGTTATTAGGTGTCCTGGCGTGGGCTGCCTCATGGCGACCCCATGTACAAGAAGGAAACACTCCTCGACACTGTGCCATGCCTGCACTTGTCAGTGCTTCTCTGCCGTTCATGGGGTTTTCCATGGCTGATTGTTTCAGGAGACGGCTGCTGGGTCCTTCTCCCAAGCCTACAGCACCCATTGTTCCCAGGCCATGTCCCATCCAAGAACTGACCAGGCCGACCCTGCTTAAGTTCCAATATCAGACAGGATTGGACACTAGGGGGACTCGACTGTACAGCTCACTCTTTTATCAGATGTTTATTAGAAGTTTTGACTTGCCAGGTAGTAGGGAGACAGTTGTGGCATAAACAGACATGAGCCCTGCCACCCTGTCCCTGTTCTTCTGGAATTTCCAGTTGAGTGAGGGACACAGACCTAGTGATACAGGCACAGCCCTGAATGTATAATTACCAACAGAGAAGCAGAGGAAGGTGGAGGGGGCCTAGAGGGACTGTGCAAAAGTCCTGTGTCCAGAAGAAGCAGAATTTCCTCAAAGACCTGCAAGAAGATGGGATTTCTGGAAGCATGCTGCTAGGGGAGGGACAGACGACACCAGAGGCCAGGTCAGAAGGGCCCTTAGGTCTCAAGGGCTTTAGCTTTTTTTTTTTTTTTTTTTTTGCGGTACTTGGGGGTTGAACCCAAGGCCTCACACATACTTTGCAAGTGCTCTACCACTGGGCTGCACCCCAGCCCATTTTAGATTTTTTAATTTTGAGCCAGGGTCTCACTAAATTATGCAGACTGCCTCTGGCCTCAAATTTGCAATCCTCCTGCCTCTGCGTCCTGAGTCTCTGGGACTACAGGTGTGAGCCACAGCCCCCAGCCGGCATTAGTTCTTAATGGGTTGTCTTAAAGTAGAGTGTGGCACCATAACTTATAGGTTTATCTATTGTTGCGTAACAAATTACCCCCAAACACACTGGCATGAGACAGCCCACATATTATCTTGCAGTTCTGTGGGTTGAGAAATTGGTCGGCTGAGGCCCTAGCACAGATGCTGTGGATGGCGAGAGGATGGAGGAGTTGTGTCCGAGTTGGTGGTTGGAGCTGTGTGTGACAAGGTGGCCTTGTGGGCCGGGAAGAGGCCCTGGCAGCCAGGCCGTGGCGGGAGGACCTCTCTTTTGGGTTCCCTGAATGTGCTCTCTGAAGCCCCAGGGAGCCGTGTCTCCTGGGCATGCAGAGCTTGGCCTGAGGCGGGAGGCATGGCCTGGTGAGGCCCAGACTGATGTGATGTGGCCGTGGTTTCTGCAGTGACAGAACCCAAGCGCAAGTGGCCCAGCAGGACCTTCTGCTGTTGTCACCCTGGCTCTGAGCTGGATGAGGACAAGGAAGAGGGTGATGAGCAGCTGCTGCGACTCAGCACCCCTTGAAGGAAAAACTTAAAGCCTATGTGTATTTGTTGTTGTTGTTGTTAGGTGCTGTTGAGTCGGTAACCGACTCATAGCAACCCTCAGAGGGTTTTCAATGGCTGACTGTTTAGGGATTGCCTTGGGAGTGGATTGGCAGGTCCTTCTCCCATTTTGCGGTGCTGGGAATCAAACTCGGGATCTCAGAGACTGCAGAGCAGCGCTCTACCAACTGAGCTAAATCCCAGCCCTATGTGTATTTATCAAGCCTTATTTTTCCTCCCCAGTACTTGGGGGCTGAACCCAGGGCCTCCCACATGCTTTGCAAGGGCTCTGCCACTGGGCTGCACCCCAGCCCTTCTTTTCCTTCTTTATCTTGAGTTACGCAGGCTGTCTCTGGCCTGAACTGATGATCCTCCTGCCTCTGCCTCCTGAGTCACTGAGGATTACAAGCTTGTGCCACCGCTCCTGGCTTCAAGCCTTAGTTTTGAATGGCGAAAACAGCAACATTAAGGCTTGTGCTCTTGGAGAAGAGTGGAGCTTATGCAAAATGCATTTTGTCAATATGGTGACTTTTCCAGTGTGTTCTGTAGCTATTGGGATGAATCCAGCATGAGTATTGCTGAACCAGAGAATCCTGAGCAGACTACTGATGTAGCAGGCTGCAGGTTGTATTGGGATCCCTGTGTTGAGCTGATGTCTTAATAAGGCTCAGTTCAGTTGCTGCCATGATGGCAGCAGCTTGTATGCTACACTTGGATGGTTTAATACATATAGCAGTGTGGTGAGACAATGAAGGGGACCATGAGCCTGAAGACTGTATGTGGCCGTTACACATCAGCACGGACCTAGGCATTAGATTCCATAAAGAGAAAGGGCCTTGAATAGCTTCTGCACAATCTGATGACTCACTAGCATGCTTGAACTTTTTAAAACGCTCAGTATAGCCAGGCGTGGTGGTGCACACCTGTGATCTCAGCACTTGGGAGGCTGAGGAAGGAGGATTGTGAGTTCAACGTTGGCCTGGGCTACATAGTAAGATCGTGTCTCAACCTTTCTCATCTCCAAAAACAAAACAAAACAAAACAAAACAAAACAAAACAAAACAAAATAACAACAACAACAAAAAGAGAACTCAGTGTAAGGAAGCACCATGATAGCGCTCACCGGATCATGTAACCTATTTGTGATGCAAGTACAGATGGATGTACACAGAACCCTAAAATAGTGGATGCTCCTTCAGCTCATGTCTTTTTGGAACCAGTCTTTGAGCCAGCTTTTTGATGAAAATATATGTGTGGTTTCCAAAGTGTAGGAAAGATTTTGATGACATGCCCTTCCTTGAAACTGAGCAAGAAAAAAACCATCTGTGTCAGTGTTCGGACACTTACGGTTACAGTAGATTATTAGTGATTTGTCCTCTGCAAGGATTATGAAACAAGATCTTCCAGCACCTTCAGAATGGCTGTCTTCTGTGTTTAAACAGCAGTGGCTGGCTATGCTCGAGGCAGAACAAGATAGGGAAGTGGAGCTTCAAGAAATCAATAAAGAACTGGATGGAAACAGCATGAGATGTGGCAGAAAGCTTGCCAACGATGGTGAAGATTGCTGGTAGCGGACAGGTTTTAGCTTGGCTTTGACCTGACTTTAACTTACAATTGGGGCATCATTCTCAAATGCAATACACTGAGTCAGGCATGTAGTGGGATTGTTAGTTTACAACCTCAAAGGAGCTTAGCATTGAGGTTACATTTGGCTTCTTTTGATAGATGTGGAAAACTAACATGTAATAGAACAACTGCTGATCTAATACTTGAAAAGAATCAGGAGCAAGTGGTGATGAACCTGGACAGCGGGGTTCCAATTGTCTCTGTATGTATCTGCTGCAATTTCTTATACATATTGCCAGGGAAAAGAGCTGAAAAATAATCATCACCCAGAAAATCCAGAAAATCGAGGATCTCATTAGTTGCAAACAGGAGCCCTTTGAAAACTTTATAGGCTAGCTTTAATTTAATGATTCTACAACTGATGTTCACATCTAAGGCGACTAATAATGACAAAGGCCTTTTAAGCTGTAGAGACTACATGGAAGATTATTCTCATCCTCATTAGATTTCCATGTATTTATGAAATAGCATTTTAAAGCCAAGAAAATATCTGTCAATCCATGTATGTTATGAAGTTGTCAACTCATGCTTTTAATTTAGCATTAATAGAAAATTATTGTGGATAAATTTCACATTCCTTTGCCACAAAATATGAATTTAATTTTTAACTTAAACTTTGGTCCTGCCTAATATCAGTGAATCTCATTTATCTATCTGTAAGTTTATTTTTCTTTTGCTAAAAGAATGCCAGAGGAATAAAGTGAATGATCAGTTATAAATGCTCTTCCAGTTGGTGCCTTAAAGTTGTCCTGCAACTGTTTTCAGCTGCTCATTTTGATTTCTTCATATAGTCTAATTCCTTTCCAGTTTATATTTGCTTTTAGTCATTACATTTTTTTAATGGTTTGAGAAACTAACTTAAAAAACTTAAAAATAAATCTTCAGCATTTTCATGTTTTAAAAACATTAGCTTTCCTTGGATTTTAACAAAGATAATAGCAAATCATCTTTCACATTATGTATAACTTTATTAAGTTATGAATTATTTATATACCAGTTATTACACTTTTAAACATTTTTATGTTCTCTGATCATCAGAATTATTTATGTTCAAATTTTAGTCAGGATTCCTAGTTCCTATTTTAGCTTAAGGCTTTATGACCTGAGACTTGAGTGCCTTTGGGTTATATATGCTAATAGAAATTTCACAGTAAATATATATAAGGTTGGAAGGTATAATATAGAAACTAATGATAAGACAATCATACAGAAATAGAATTTCTTTTTGGCTAAAACAAGATATAAATTTTTCATCATTTATATATGTCGACTTCTTGTGTTTATTCTACAAAGCCAGCATCACATTGCTACCAAAACCTGACAAAAACACAACAAAAAGAGAAAGTTGTAGACCAATATCCCTGATGAGCATAGATATAAAAATTCTCACAAAAATATTAGCAAACCAAGGTCAATAGCACATTAAAAAAAATCATATACCAACAAACCAGGCATGGTGGCATACACCTGTAGTCCCAGCACTTAGAAGCCTGAGGCAGGAGGATCTTGAATTTGAGGCTAGCCTGGTTCACATAGCAGGACCCTGTCTCAAAGAAACCAACCAAAAATTAGAAGTCATACACTATTATCAAGGATGCAAGGATGGTTCAATGTATATAAATCAATAAATGTAATAAAGAGAATCAAGGCTAGAAATCATGTGATCATCTCCATAGAGGCAGAAAAACTTTTGATAAAATTCAACATCCTTCATGATAAAATCCTGAATAAATTAAAGAACTGTACATTAACATAATAAAGGCTATATATGACAAATCCATAACCAACATCATATGAAATATGGAAAAACATGGAAGTATTTTCTTTAAAATCAGGAAGAAGACAAGAATGTCCACTCTCATCACTCATTCAATACAGTACTAGAAACTTTAGCCAGAATAATCAGGCAAGAGAAAACATGTGAACAGGAAAGGAAGAAGTCAAATTATCCCTGTTTGCAGATGTCATGGTTCTATATACGGAAAAACCTAAAGGCTTCACCAAAAGAGCATTAGAACTGATAAACAAATTCAATAAAATCCCAAGATACAAAAATCAATACACAAAATCCAGTAGCTTTTCTGTACGTCAATAATGAACTCACTGAAAAAGAAATCAAGAAAATAATATCATTCACAATAGCCGCAAAACAAAAACAAGAACACAAGAAAAACCAAAAACTCTAGGAATAAAACTAACTAAGGACATGAAAGAACTTTACAATGATAATTATAAAGCACTGAACAATGAAATTAAAGACTAGAACATGGAAAGACCTCCCAGATTCATGGCCTGGGAAAATTACTATAGTTAAAATGTTGATACTTCCTCAAGCAATCTATAGATTCAATGCAATTACCATCAAAATACCAATGATATACTTCACAGGACTAGAGAAAACAATCCTAACATTCACACAGAAGAATAAAAGGCTCTGAATAGCTTAAGCAATCCTGAGCAGAAAGAGCAATACTGGAGGTATCACAATACCAGATTTCAAGACATATTACAGAGCAATGGTAACAAAACCAGCATGGTATTGGCTTAAAATGGACACATAGACAAATGGAACAGAATAGAAGGCTCAGAAATAAATCCAAGCATCTTCAGCCAACTGATTTTCAACAAAGGTACCAAAAATAGACATCGGAGGAAGAAAAGCATCTTTGACAAATGATTTTGGGAAAACTGGTTATTTACATGTAGAAGATTGAAACTAGACCCCTATCTTCTACACTATTAAAAAGAAAAGTCAAAATGGATCAAAGACTTTAATGTGAGACCTGCAACTCTGAAAGAACTGTAGGAAAACAGGAGCAACACTTCAAGGTCCTGGCACAGGCAATGATTTCCTGGGCAGGCCTCCAAAAGCAAGGGATTACAAATGGGATTGCATCACAATGCTCAGCACAGAAAAGAAGACAATCAGCAGAGTGAAGAGACAGCCTATGCTGTGGGAAAAATCATTGCCAGCTATTCATTCCACAGAGATGCCAGCTATTCATTCCACAGGGAATTGATAGTGATAATGTAACACGGCAAATGCCTATAATCCCAGAGACTTGGGAGGCTGAGGCAGGACATCATGAGTTCAAGGTCAGAGGCAGCCTGAGAAACTTAGTGAGATCCTGTCTCAAAATAAAAAAATAAAAAAAGGGGCTAGGGGTGCAGCTCCATGACAGAGCACTTGCCTGGCATGTCCAAGGTCACGGGTTCAACTCACTAGTATTAGTAAAAAGCAAGCAAAACCAAAAACAACAAAAAGATGCCCCCAAGGAATAAAAAAATTAAGCACCAAAAACAAACAGAAGCAAAACAAAGAAAAAAGCCACCAAACTAAAAAAAATGAGCAAATGGTCTGAATAGACCCTTCTGAAAATAAAGACATGAGAAAAGGCTCAATATCTTTAGCAATCAGGGAAATGCAAATGACAACTACAATGAGATTTCATCTCACCACAGTTATAATGGCTATCATCAAGAAAGCAAAAAATAATTCATGCTGGTGAGGATGTGGAAAAAAATAATGCGTGCACACTGTAACAGGGAATGTAAGTTAGTACAGCCATTGTGGAAATCAGTATGGGTGTTCCTCAAAAAACGGCTGTATGATCTAGCTGTACACTACTCTTGCATATTTAGTCAAAGGTAATGAAATACCTGCATACCCATGTCTATCACATCTTTGTTCAAAATAGCCAGGACATGTGATCAGCCTGTGGTGGTGGTAGTTAGGTGCTGTTGAGTCGGGTCCAACTTGACTGCAGTCAACCAACATGCCCATACATACATGAATGGATAAGGAAAATTTGAAGCCAGTTGTGGTGGTGCACACCTGTATTCCCAGTACTCAGGAGCCTGAGGCAGAAGGATCATGAGTTTGAGGCCAGTCTGGGCAACATAATGAGGCCCTGTCTCAAAAAATCAAGAAAAGAAAAAAGAAAAAAAGAGAAAATTTGGTTTCTGCACACAGTGGAGTATTACTCAGCTGTAAAGAAAAATGGCCAGAACTGGAGGACATCGAGGTGAGTGAAGTAAACCAGACACAGAAAAACAAGTATCACATATTTTCTCTCATAGGTGGAAACAAACAAGCAAGCAAGTAAACAAACAAAAAGGTGACCTTAAAGAGGAAGAGCACTCAGAAAGAGAAACAACACATGTTCTCACTCATATGAGAGAGCTGACTCAAAATTACAAGAAGGAAAAATCCTATTCAAAGGTCAGATCACATTAAAAGGGGGGGAGGGAAGATAAGAATGAGGTCAATACAAATGGACTAAAAATCGCATGTAATTGTTCTAACAAGATAGAAACAAAGACCACTACAGGAAAAGAT
>VMDO01033965.1:0-17433 GCA_007922755.1 Pedetes capensis | reverse complement strand
TGCTTGCCTTTGGCTCCTTCCTTAGATGCCAAGGGGTCCTTCCTGGTGTGGAAAGCCACAGCCACCCCTCCCTGGGCCCATGGGCGCTAGACTCAGGGCTCAGGCTCAAGTGAGAAAGCGGATCCTTTCCCGCAGAGGGGACACGCTCAGGTGCCAGCTCTGCCGCCCCCTGCGGAGGGCGGAGTGTGCGTCCTGTCTCATGGATGGCCGCCGGTGCAGTGGGGAGCCTGCGTGGCCTGGGGTAGTCTCAGGGGCTCTACGAACTTAGCTGCGCCTTCAGGGAGGTACTTCTTCATGGCCTTTGGCAGCAGAGCGTTTATTTTTGTGATTTTTAAAAAACGCCTTTGGAATGGAGGAAAGGAAGCAGCGAGTTGATAAGTAATTGATGATGGATTACTGCCTGCTCAAGTTTTTCACGCTGGGATTTAGCTCAGTTGGTAGAGCACCACTCTGCAGTCTCTGAGGTCCTGAGTTCGATTCCCAGCACCGCAAAAATGGGAGAAGGGCGTGGCAACCCACTCCCAAGGCAATCCCGAAACAATCAGCCATTGAAAACCCTGTGATGGTTGCTGAGTCGGACACGACTTGATAGCACCTAAGAACAACAACAACAAGGTTTTCACATAGGATGCCGTATAACTGGGACCTGGTGGCTGCTTCCTCCATCTGTGCATTGGCATGGCTTATAACAGATACACATTCTGTGCTCTTAAATTTCTCTTAGGAGTCATTTAGTCAAATGCATTGAGGCAAAAGTCTCCGAAAGGACTAGAAACTCTGCCTAAATTTCTGAGTCATGGCTACCATTCATTCTTTCCTTCATCCTACAGTTTACTGAGCACTACTTTGTGTTGGGCCTTGCTGTGTTGTAGACACGGTCTGAGGGGCCTTTAGGGTCCATGTAGTAAGGGCTGTGTACCTAGGGTGGTACTATGGGGAGGTGGTAGGGCTTTCAAGAGGCAGGGCCTTGCATCATTGGAGCCATGGCCTCGGAAGGGGTTCAGGTGGGTCTCGGGACTCTTTGGTAGCTCTCAGAAGAGGGTCCTTGTAAACAGAGCAAGCCTATCCTTCCCTCTCTCTGGCTTCCTATTCGAGATACACTGTATATTCTTGAAGATAATCTGCACCCAAATCTAATCTTCACTACTGCATTTGTCTTTATGACACGTTTGGTTTCTCCCAAACCAATTCTTGGCCACAAATATGCCCCTTATGTGATACTAGTCCGCATCTGATATCCTTCTAAAACAAAAAAGGGTGAGGACTAGATTCGAGAACCTATGGTGTCGGGGTTCCGCTCAGGCCCGGCAGAGGTCAGAGCCTTGCCCTGACACCAAGTGGGTATTGGGGACCCACTGGACCAGCCTGGTGTAGTGGCCGGAGGCGCCAAAGAAGGACTTTGGGAGACCTTCTGCAGGAAACAGGAAAGGGAAGGCTTATTGGGTTACTCCCTATGTGAGATGCAACCAGCAAGCTGCCCCTGACAAGTGCTCAAGTTCTAGCTCTAAGCAGCTAGGTGTTCCGCTGGGCTGGAGGTCTGATAGTCTTGACTCTCCCAGCTGTCCTTCTCTGCCTCCCTCCTTCCCAAGGGTGGGAGGAATTGGGAGGCTCTTCATGGCTTGCTTGTAGCCTTCTGCACTTTGGGGCCCCTGGTCTTGACGCATGGGCTTGCTTGGAGATTTTCCACTGAATTGGGGAGCGCTGGATCAAGGTGATGGGGTCTAGGCAGCAGTTGAGGGATGGAGAACAGTGGTGGTGTCAAGGGGGTCCAGGAGCCCTGCTTATATAGGGTCCTGGAGGGGGAGCGTGTCCTGGGGTTAGCCAATCAGGACACACTCCTGACAGGTACAGCAGGTGAACTGTCATACCTGCTAGGTAGGGGCAATTATTTAACTGAGATGCTAGGGGTAGCCAATCAGAATTGAGGTATTTGAGGCTCATCAGGCTGGTCAGGGGCCATCTATGTTCACTCGATGGGAGGAGGGATAAAGGAGTGAGTAGAATGTAGCCTGAGTATCAGCCCCTCATGCTGGTTAGAGGGACCCTATGTATGGGGTGCTTTAAAAATCCCCGACACTGTGGTAGTTGCTGGCTCGTGCATGAACTCCCACCTCGAGATGATGGCTGGCACCCGTAAGCCCTCACCAGTCTGAATCAATGACCTACCTGATTTTGGACTTTCAGCTTCCAAAACTGTGAGCTGGATAAACTTCTTTTCTCCATACGTATGCTGCCCTGGCCATTTTGCAATAGTAATGACAGCTAAATAATGCAGGCCCTGTTGCAAGTGCTGAAGATGGCGGGGTGAACAATCTAGGCACTTTTCCCTAGACTCTCGGAGCTGACGTTCTGTGATATCATGAAGCCCTGAACACTGTAGTCATGTTCACATGGGAAGCTATAAATTTGAGTTAAGGGGTACAGTGAGTAGGTTGGACAGGTGGGTGTGGATGTGAAACTGCCGGCCAGGTGCTAGAATGAGTTTTAACCCCTTTCCCGGTGTCTGGCTATGCTGGCCAGGGAAATGACCACATTTATATGCTGTGACTTGTATCTTTGCGTTTCTACAGCAGCTTTACTAATCCTAAGCATTGGAGCAGTGGATCAAAATGTTCTGTTTTTTAAGTGTATAGATTTTTTTTCTAACATAAGAAAATTGTGAGGCCGCATGGCTATAATTCCAACAGCTTGGGAGGTAGAGGCAGGAGGATCACAAGTTTAAGGCCAGAGGCAGCCTGTGTAACTTGCAGTGTGAGCGAGGCCCTGAGTTCAACCGCCAAGTACAAGGGGGATAAAATAAGACAATTGTGAACCAAGTCTTCCTCACATAATGCATCTGTTGTTGTTGTTGTTGTTGTTGTTGTTGTTGTTGTTGTTGTTAGGTGCCATTGATTCAGTGTCCGAGTCATAGTGACCCTACGTACAACAAGGGAAACACTATTGTCAGTGTTTCTCTGTTATTCATAGGGTTTTCAATGGCAGATTGATTTTTGGGAGTGGGTTGCCGGGTCCGTCTCCCAAGCCTATGGCACCTGGTGTTCCTAGGTGTTCCCATCCAAGGACTAACCAGACCCGGCCCTGCTTGGCTTCTGACATCTGATGGGATTGGATGTCACAGTGCTATGGCTGCAGGCACATAATGCACTAGATCCATTTAAAAAAAAGCAGCCAAATAATAAGGACTTTTGTCCAACTTTAAAATACTTTTGAACTTTTAAATCACAGGACTGTATAGCTGGTTATAGTAGAAAATATACGCATGTGAGATGCAGTTTCACACCTGACTCTGTTGACTATGGCAGCCAGCCTCCTGTCTAGCATTCTCTTTCAAACAATGGAGAGTATAGATAAGGCTTCCTAAAAGAAAGCACACCATTGAGAAATAATCACAGAGAAGACTGAGGCACCTGGAGAAGCTTAGGTAAACCTGGAAAGGAGCTGGAACTAAACTGGGTTCCCTGGGTGAATCTGCACAAAGATAGTTCTGTCTCCCAGGGAGGGAAAGTCAGAGAGGACAGAGGCAAGCGGCTTCTAGAGGGAAATTACCCTAGATAGACAGAGACGACGGCAGGCCCGGGAGAAGGGGAGGCGTGGTGCGCGGTTGTTGAAGAAAGCAGAGCAGAGCAGAAGCTGAGAAGTGGAGAGGAAGGGAGAAGAGGAGGAAGGAAATCCTTTCTGGGGTGCGCACCATGCTGCAACGTGCGGGGCGCATCGTCTGGGTTCTGATGAATCCTCCCAAAGGTGCTCAAGGAAGGTGCCGTTCACCCAGTATTCATCTGGGGAGCGGGGCCAGAGAGAAGCTACGTAGCGGCCATCAGGACCTTGGAAGTGGGGTGGGGTGACCCCTCTCGGGGACTGTGATGACGTCAGAAGTGTGCCATCTGTGGGAAGGACCATGTCGTCAGAGTGCGTACTCACGACTTCCTGTTTTGGAGGATGAAGACTTCCGAGGAGAATCAGCGCTATCACTTTGTGCCCCACAATGCCTTGCGCCCCAAAAAGCGCTCACTCGCAGCCTCCATCAGCACGCACGTTGGAGTCGGTGGCCAGCATCCCTGGACGGCTGTGCTGCCGAGTGCATTTGACCCACGTCACCCCGTGGGCCTGTGTGACCCAATGACAGGGTTGCCTACTGGCTGACTCCGGCCTATTGCCTGCCTCTCAGCTGTCCCCAGCAAGGGCTCAAAGGCCATCGTGAGACGTCCAAGAAAGGCCACCAGAATGCTGTGTATCCCCGCCGCCAGTGAGACGCGACGGCCACTCACGTGAGAGGGACCCTCAGGCCACGGAGGTGTCCCACGCTGTCTCTGAAGAGGAAGGTGCTGCCGTTGGGCTCCTGGGCTGAGGAGGCCCATGGCCGCCTCCGTGGGAAGGAGAGGAGGGGCACCCTGCTCACCCACGTGGACCTCTCCTCGGCAGCTGTCACTGCGTGACCTCAGTTTCCCCCACGTGGCCAATGTGGGCTGCCGGGGCCTCTCCGTCCCTTCCAGGGCCATGACATGGGCTGCGTGTGGTGTGAAAGGTTGGCTTCCCTTGAGGACCATGTCCTGGCTCCAGTGGAAAACGCCTGTTAATTTGGGTTCTCCTACCCTTCCCTGCCACGGACCCCCAAACACATTTTAAGTTAGAAAATCCATGAGGCTAATCCAGTGGGTGAGAAGCGTCCTGGCCTCGTGAAAGTGCACCGCTGGGTCAATACTGCTGCCTCTCATTCAGCTGCACCTCCACCCTGAGCGCCCCAGCACCCTCAGGGAGGGGCCAGGGGACTCCGGGTGTCATCATGAGGAGCTAAAACTGAGGCGCTGGAAGACTCCACAGAACGAGCCCATGGGAAATGTTCAGCTAGGCAGCGCCTCCCTGCCTGTGGTTCCCTTGCCCGCCTTGCTCCCACTTTGATTTCAGATTACAGATGAGGCGTAAGGACTTGGTTAAAAACCAAAGGGCAGCTTGTTAATCACCTCTGCCCCAGGGCACATTACTCACAGGAGAACAGGCAGCCGCAGCTGGAGGTGGGGGTGGGGCTGCCTGCCAAGGAGAGCATCCTTTGGCCACGGAGCAAGCGACCACCCTCCCCACCTCCAAGCCTTTGGGACGCAGAAGTGTGCTCAGAAGCAGCGTAGCTCTCAGTACAAGATGGAGCAGTGTTATGAATCCTGGATTTCAAAATTACTGCAGATCTTACTGTCAGAAGTGTTGACATCCGTCATGTCATCGCGCCTTTGCCGAGCCAGCGAGGCTAGAGTGCTTTCATGTATTTTTCCTTAAATACCTCTGCCGCCAGAGCCTCTGCCTATCAGGGCGCCAGGGGCCCTCATCTGCCTGCTGGGCGGATGCCGGCACTTCCTTCCCCTGCCTCACCCTCACCAAGGCTTCACAGTTCTGCTCGGGGTGACCTCTTTCCATCTGCAGGGGCTCTCACGGTGAAGTCCAGCATGACAGCGCATCTGGGAGACGCGCATCAGGGGAGGAGCATGGACTGTAACACACAGAGCCTTATGTTCGTTGTTGTTGTTAGGTGCCGTCGAGTGAGTTTGACTCATAGCGACGCTCATAGGGTTTTCAATGGCTATTTCGGGATTGCCTTGGGAGTGGGTTGCCAGGCCCTTCTCCCATTTTTGCGGTGCTGGGAATCGAACTTGGGACCTCAGAGACTGCAGCACAGCGCTCTACCAACTGAGCTAAATCCCAGCCCGGCCTTATGTTTGTTCTTGTTGTTAGGTGCTGTTGAGTCGGTATCCGACTCATAGCGATCCTCATAGGGTTTTCAATGGCTGACTGTTTCGGGATTGCCTTGGGAGTGGGTTGCCAGGTCCTTCTCCCATTTTTGTGGTGCTGGGAATCGAACTTGGGACCTCA
The DNA here is from genome assembly GCA_007922755.1 of Pedetes capensis. Taxonomy (NCBI): domain Eukaryota; kingdom Metazoa; phylum Chordata; class Mammalia; order Rodentia; family Pedetidae; genus Pedetes; species Pedetes capensis. Next base: position 11,577 of record VMDO01033965.1, on the reverse strand, counting down.
GAGACTGCAGCGCAGCACTCTACCAACTGAGCTAAATCCCAGCCCGGCCTTATGTTTGATCTTGTTGTTGTTAGGTGCTGTTGAGTCGGTATCCGACTCATAGCGATCCTCATAGGGTTTTCAATGGCTGACTGTTTCGGGATTGCCTTGGGAGTGGGTTGCCAGGTCCTTCTCCCATTTTTGTGGTGCTGGGAATCGAACTTGGGACCTCAGAGACTGCAGCGCAGTGCTCTACCAACTGAACTAAATCCCAGCCTGGCCTTATATTTAGCAAATCCTTTTTCAAGGACAGGCTTGAAGAGGTGACTTGTGTGGTCCTTGGGAAGATGTCTGCCTGGCTGCACTGTGAGCATAGCTGATTCTTCCCCCTAGAGCGTCCTTGGCCCTCCGGGCTAGACCAGTGTCAGACTGTGCCGCTCACCCTGCAGGATACCCCTGCCGGGCGCACGAGTGCTGTTAGCGCAGGAGACCCCGCAGATGGCCACAATGAGATCAGTTCTTCTCAGGCCTTCCTCTCTGCCACCAAATGTCTGGGTCCCCGACTGTGGCAGCATTTCCACCTCCATCCCTCGTTCCCCGAAGCCAGCTCCGTGGCTATTTGAGGTGGTGGAATGTGGTGCTCACGCAGAGGAGCTCAGGAGGCCACTGGCTGCCTGGCCGGCCCTTGACCGTCAGGATGCGGAGCCTGTGCACCCTGCTGACCCAGCCCTCCCCCCTCTGCCCTCCCTGACTCGCTCTGGCCACGCTTAGTGCCCGGCTGTGTCTGGAACACACATGCGCCCCTGGACCTTGCCCACATCTCCCAGGCTGTCTCCCCTCCTCTGAGGCTTTGCTTCAGTGTTACCTGCTCAGTGGTCCCTCCCCTGACCCCCTGCTCCAGGGCCTCCTGCAGACATGCCCTCTTCTAGAGCTGGGGGAGACTCAGCATTGTACCCTCCCTTCCGCATAGCCCAGACTCCATGATGGGCTGGGATCATGGCTGCTTCTCCATCCGTGGTCCCGTAGTACCATAGTAGGCTGCATCTCTCTCTCTCTCTCTCTCTCTCTCTCTCTCTCTCTCTCTGTGTGTGTGTGTGTGTGTGTGTGTGTGTGTGTGTGTGTGTGTTGGCGAGGGATGTCACACCCAGCCACCCTCATGGCTTACAGATCAGCCACCAGGGAGTCCCTCTGGCAAGGCTGGGCCCTAGGGAGTGGCCCTTGTTTGGAGAAGAGGCTCTGGCAGGATCAGACCTCCCATCCCTCTGTGTACCCTGGCCAGGGGTTCAAAGGCAGCAGGGTGTGCCGTCCTGGTGTGGAAGGGAAGAAGAAGACTTGGGCTATGGACCTGGTTTTCAGAAGATAGTAATGGACCCAGGCTCCATGGCGCATACCTATAAGGCCGCCACTCGGGAGGCCGAGGCAGGAGGATCATGAGTTCCTGGCCAGCCTGGGCTGTGAAGGGAAGCCCGGTCAGGCACTCAGGCTGCAGGTGGAGGGAGATGGCCACACGGGGCGCCCTGTTGTTGAGCCAGGCAGTGGGTCAGAATGAGCGCAGTGCCCAGGCGGCAGGGAGGGACTGGGCTTTGCTGCAGCTGACAGAGGCTGAGGCGGTGGGGAGCCTCCTAGGAGCCAGGGCCACCGGCAGGTGGGCAGGGCCTCCTGGGAGGCATGTGGACCAGCCATCCTGCCCACCCCTCCTCCACAGGTGGGCAACAGAGGTCCCTAGATCCCTCCACATGTCCCTAGGTGGGTTTCTGGGCCTTCCAGGGCTAACTGGTTCTGCACCAGTTTAAGAAGTTCCTCATTAAAGGGCCAGGGTATGCCAGGCGCGGTGGCGCACGCCTGTAATCCCAATGCCTTAGGAGGCGGAGGCGGGAGGATCGTAAGTTCAAGACCAGAGGCAGTCTGCGTAATTTACCGCGACCCTGTCTCAATAAAAGTAAAAAAAAAAATGGACTAAGGGTCAGCTCAGTGGTCCAGCACTTGCAAAGCATGCAGGCGAGAGGCCCTGGGTTCAACCCCCAGTACTGCAAAAAAAGGAGGGGGGGCAGGGTAGAGCTCAGTGGTAGAGCTCTTGCCCCGCATGTGTGAGGCCCTGGGTTCCATCCACAGAACCAGAGGGGAAGAAAAGTTCACCATTAAAGCCATTGATGCTTTCTCTTATCTGTGACAGCCCTTCCCATATTCCTATAAAGGACAGTCTGAATTCACGTGCTTTTCCGGCCAATGGCATCAAGCCTTCCCTGTCTGTTTTACATCATGGAAGTTACTCATGCGCCTGGTTCTTAATTCATCAGAGCGCACTCTTACGTGGAATCTGCATAGAGCATACTCGAGTGTTTCTGTGGCTGGTGCCGGCTTTAATTTTTAGCAGCTCCGAGGGTGATTGTGTCCCTCACCCCTGTGGCATTTCTAGTCGCTGCTCTCCGCCATGAAGCACGTGTGTGAGATCCTCACCACCGACCCCGAGGGCGGGCCCGCTCGGATCCCGTTCGAGACTTTTTCCTACGTCTACCAGTACCTGGCCGGACTGGATCCAGATACCCTTCCTTCAGAAACTGAAACCTATCTTGCCACTTTAAAGGACACTGTGTAAGTATAGTGCGCTCTGGGATTCAGGTACGCTGAGCACCGGAGGATTTCCATTCTCCACTCCCCTCTTTCCTGGGTTGCAACCAAGCCTGCCCTTGGCAGACAGTCAAGACGCACGTGTTGTAGGCCAGGGCACGTCTCAGCTGGCTGTCAGGGAAGGAAGCAGCAGCTCAGACAACCCTTCCTCCCCGCCTGTGGCTCAGACCAGTGCAGGCCTTGGCGTTTGCTTTTCTTAGATTTTGGAGGGAGAAAATGTATCCTGTCTCCAGGAAAAACTTGTTACAAACTTACCTTGATTCTCACATGTGGTGTGTTGGGTAGTTTTACATTACAGCATGTTAAGAAGTAAGATAGGTGGGATTCATGTCCCCACGGCGGGGCACAGCAGGAGGTTATGACCAAGAGGCTGTGTGGCTGCAGCGTCATGGACACAGCGGTATTTGCAGAAATTCAAAAAGGTTATCGACATCACTCACACAATTCTTGACTTGATGAACTTGTCCTGTGATGTTCTGCATTGCATTTTCATTGACTCTAAGCGGGGAGTGAAGGTCCCCTCCTAGGTTCAAGGAAAGGCCTAGTAGACGGGGTGCCCACGTGACCGTGGCACCATCATGAGCCAGGCTTGTTAGAATCTTGGCGCTTCTGCTCCTTTTTTTTTTTTTTTTTTCAGTACTGGGGGTTGAACCCAGTGCCTCGCGCTTGCATGCTTTGCAAGTGCTGGACCACTGAGCTGCACCCCCAGCCCATTTTTTTACTTTTTGAGACAGGGTCTTGCTAAGATATGCAGACTGCCTCTGGTCTTGAACTTGCAATCCTCCTGCCTCCGCCTGCCAAGCCCCTGGGATTATAGGCGTGCACTACCACGTCCGGCCGGCTTCTGCTCCTTTGATGGACAGGGAGCATGTAAAACAGCAAGCGCCCATATCGTGCAATGGTGGGCAGTGCAGAGAGGCAGTGGGTGCCTAGGCCACCCCACCGCTCCCCCCTCCTCCTCCTCAGCTCCTCCCAGGGGCATTTCATTCATTCGCCCTATGGCTCATCCATCCATCCGCTCACTGGCTGTCTGCTTGGTTCTGGAAGCATTTCAGAACCTCCCCTAGCTCCTTGGGGAATGATACCAGACATGGCCATCTCGGCCTCTCCCGGCCATTTGGTTCCCTTTGGCCTCATCTGCAGGAGAGAGACGGGCTGGGCTGGGCAGCCAGGGGCATTATTTGGAGTGAGTGGGAGGTATGGCGACCTCTGGGGCTCCCAGGAGATTAGAGTGGGCTCTTCCTGTCACCTGAAGGACCCTGCTGTGGTGTGTTCTTGGTGACATCTGTCCTCAAGCCATTGGATGATACTGAGGGTAAAGAGCCACTACACATTACTGGGGCTGGGATTTAGCTCAGCTGATAGAGCGCAGCACTGTAGTCTCTGAGGTCCTGAGTTCAAATCCCAGCACAGCAAAAGTGGGAGAAGGACCTGGCAATCCACTCCCAAGGCAGTCCCTAAAACAGTCAGCCATTGAAAACCCTATGAGGGTGGCTATGAGTTGGATACCGACTCAACGGCACCTAACAACAACAATACATTACTGATCTTTCCGCCCAGAAATGAATGTTGTACAAGAAAGCAGCATGTTTTTCTCTTGGTAGTAGGAGTCAGTGGAGTTATGAGACCACTTATAACCAATTCCTGAGGTAACCTTTGAAAGGATACAGGATTTTATGAAAATGGCAGGAAGTGTGCCACGAGAAAGGGCTAACAGTGTCTCCATCTGTTCCCAACTCAGAACTTCGAAAAAGAACGGCTTGATAGGACTTGCGGATTTCTTCATTGCAAAGAGGAATATTTAGAAAACCTGGAAGAGAAAGCTCTGAAGAGAGAGTCCATTAACACAGAGAAGAACACATTTTCATGTCAAAACAGTGCCTTCGGAAACCTTGGCACCAAATAAAACCTGTCATTAATCACTTCCATCTGCAGCGTGCGATTTTTTTCTCTGAATGGAAATTGAGGGTGGCAGGTGCTTCATGGGGTCAATTTAATGACTGCTCTTCACCATGTCTTAAAAATACCTTAAGTTTAATAAGCTCATGTTGTTGTTGTTGTTAGGTGCCGTCCAGTTGGTATCTGACTCATAGCGACCCTGTGTACAACCAGAGAAACACTATTGTCAGGGCTTCTCTGCTATGCACAGGGTTTTCAATGGAGGATTGATTTTTGGGAGTGGATTGCTGGGTCCTTCTCCCAAGCCTACAGCACCTGGTGTTCCCAGGTGGTCTCCCATCCAAGTACTAACCAGGCCCGACCCTGCTTACCTTCTGAGATCTGATGGGATCGGATGCCACAGGGCTATGGCTGCAGGCATCCAATGAGCTCATAGCGGTCAGATTTAGTAATTTTACTAAATTGATCCAGAGACAGAACTATGGGAAGGCAGGGTGGGCAGTTGGAAAGTCGTTGTTCTTTCTCTGGTTCAAAACCGGTGCAGAGCAGGAATGCATAGGGGCTGCCTGCTTCCTGGGGCCACCCTGAAGATGCCCCAGGAAGGTTGGTGACAAGCACCTCAGTGGCCAGACAGCCTGCAGGACAAGCAGTGTGGACCCACTCTTGGTCGCCATGAAGAGAAATAAGTGTCCCAGATCATTTGTTTGCCTTCTCTTTCTAAAGTCTTCAAAATGATAGAACCAAGGAAGACATTTTGGATTCTTTTTCCGAGAACGTGGAAATGGCTCGGCCTGTTGGTTCTCTGCACATTGGTCACTGTGCTAATAAATGTTACCAGTGGCCAAAGAATTACAAAAAGAGTTATGAGAAATATTTTTGCCATCATCTAAAAAAACAAAAACAAAAAAAACCCTGTGCTTAGTTCATTGCATTGGGTAGTATAAAGTATATTTTTTCATCTAGACACTAAACTACCTCGTGGGATCATTTCCTAGACTTTTGGTCACCTTCCCAGAGAATAGATAATATGTCAGGATTATTGATAAAATGACAACCAACTAATCAGAGTTGGAATTTTTGAAAACTTACAATTTTTTTTTTTTTTTTTTTTGTGCTACTGGGGGTTGAACCCAGGCCCTCGCGCTTGCATGCTCTGTAAGTGCTGGACCACTGAGCTGCACCCTCAGCCCATTTTTTTTTACTTTACTTTTTGAGACAGGGTCTCACTAAGTTACGTAGATCGCCTCTGGTCTCCAACTTGCGATCCTCCTGCCTCTGCCTCCCGAGCCCATGAGATTATAGATGTGCACCACCGCGCCTGGCAAAACTTATAATTTTTAAATGGCTTTAAAACTTATCAGAGAATTTAAGTATCTCCCCCCCAACTCTAGCACCTCTGTGTATGGGGATGAGACGACCAAAGACGTGAGATTGTTGCAGTTGTGAGTCACCTAGAGTGAGTGATGCGCCCAGGGGAAGCAGCTGCAGCAGAAAGGCCCACGCAGAAGAACTCGAAGCACAAACGCAGCGCCGAAGGACTGTCCCTGCTGGACACCTGCTGCCCAGAGCTGGGTAATGGCTGGAGTCCCTCAAGGAAAGCTTACCGCCTTGGGTATTCATTTTGGGGAAAATAAGTTCTCAGAATTAATGAGCGAAGGGTCCATTTAAAGTAGTTAAAAAATATAAGCAGCATGGTTGTGGAGGTAGCTTGGTGGTAGAATGCTTGCCTAGCATGCATGAGATCCTGGGTTCAATCTCTAGCACTACAAAAAAAAAATACAGATAAAAAGATTTTTAATGGAAATAATGAAATGGAGGGTAAAGGTGCAGTAGCGAGGACCACTACAGCTAGAAATTGTTTCTTTGGAAATCTAATAAAAGAGAAAAACCTCAGCAATCACAAACAATAAAGTAGAAGAAGTAGATAAATACAGAAAATAGGGACTATAGATACGTAGAACAAAAATTATATACTCACAATTTAGGGAACTTGGAAGAAATGTGCACATTTTGAAAAACATAACTTACCCAGAAATGGCTCAAAGAAACAACTGAATAATTGTTGAATAATCTTACCACGGATCAAAAGAACACTGCACAGTGGTTAAACTATTCACAGAAAGAAGACACTGGTCCACAGTTTAAAAGCAAACCTTGCCAAACTTTGAAGGAACAGACTTTTTATGAGTGAGCTCTTCTACAAGGTCTAGTAATTCCTACTCATTCTATAAGACCCGCACGTCTTTGCTCTTAAGACCAGGTAAAGACTTTTGAGATAGGAAAATTACAGACCCACTTCACTCAAGAGTATAGTAGCAAAAATTCTGAAAACACTGGGAAAAAAAATGTAAAAGAAACAAGTAAAACAGCTTGCAGCTGTAGCCCTGTGGCATGCGATCCCATCAGATCTGCGAAGCTAAGCAGGGTCGGGCCTGGTTAGTACTTGGATGGGAGACTGCCTGGGAATACCAGGTGCTGTAGGCTTGGGAGACGGACCCGGCAACCCACTCCCAAAAATCAATCCACCATTGAAAACCCTATGAACAGCACAGAAGCACTGACAATAGTGTTTCCCCTGTTGTCTGTTGGGTTGCTATGAGTCGGATATCGACTTGATGGCACCTAAGAACAACAAAGGTAAGTGTTATGGTTTAAATCCAAAATGTCCCCCAAAGGTCATGTGCTTGGATGTTAGGTCTCCAGCTAGAGGTGCTGTCCTTCGAGACTATGGAACTTTGGGAGAAGGGACCTAGCTTTTGTGGAATTAGGTCCCTGGGAATAAGCCCTTGGGGGTTTTATACGGGCCCCCACTTCCCATAGCTGCCCGTCCTCCTGATCTGCCATGATGTGAGGTTTTCTGACACAGGCCCTGCCCCTGCCCCACCTCCATGCCTGCCCTGCCCCTCTGGACTGAAATCCTTTGAATCATGTTGTTGTTAGGTGCGGTGGAGTTGTGTCCAACTCATAACGACCCTCATAGGGTTTTCAAGGACTGACTGTTTTCAGGATGAGACCCCAATAAATCCCCCTCAAGTTTGTTTCTGTCGGGTATTTGGCTACAGTGATGCGCAAACTAACAGCAAGACAAACAGTCTGGTAAGGGGTAGAAGATGACCCCAGCTTTGGTTGGGCAGCACTGTTTCTGCATTTTCTGCACACCGCCTCCGTCAGGTATTCTTCGGGACCTTCCTTGGTGGGTGGTCTGCTCTATCCTTCCCTTGTCTCCACCCTCCGGCCACCCCCTGCCCTCTTGGACTCACCCCTTCTCCCAGAGGTGAGGCGGCTCCCCAGAGGCCCCTCAGGCTCTTGGGACTGGGTGCGACCTCCCTAGCCCAGGCTGGGCATCTCCAGGCGACTCCATGACCTGATGGCCACGTGAGCTCTGTCTCCCGGGGCCTCCAGGCCACACTGCCTAGTTTGAGTCCCTTTTTAGATTGCATTTCCACAACTGCCCGGGCTGGGCTCCACCCTCCTGGCTAGCGCTGTCCCCGCTCCGCAGCCAGTTTCTTGGCACAAAGGCCCTGAACCTGGACCGGGAACTCTTGGGGATCCAGTGCTAATGGGGTGCTCCTCCAATCAACTTGACCTTCAGCCACGAAGTGGGAGGAAGTGCTTTGATTGCTGCCACCCCAGTGTCTATAACCCAACACCCACTTCAGGCCTGGCCTGGCCCTGCCCTGACCCAGAGGTCAGCCACTGGGCCAGACTGGCTGGCTCTGCTGATTGGATGGCGGGCTGGTCATTGGTTGGTGGTGTTAGGTGCCATCGAGTAGAGTCTGACTCCTAGCGACCCTCATAGGGTTTTCAATGGCTGACTGTTTCGGGATTGCCTTGGGAGTGGGTTGCCATGTCCTTCTCCCATTTTGCGGTGCTGGGAATAGAACTTGGGACCTCAGAGACTGCAGAGCAGTGCTCTACCAACTGAGCCAAATCCCAGCCCCACGGTCATTGGAAGAATCATAAATATTGATTTGGGAATACAGCTGTGAGAACTGAGAGCCTCCTCCTCATTTCCTAGAGAGAAGGCCGCCTGTCAGAACATATGTGACAGGGAGAGACAAAGGTCCACACAGGCGCGCTGCACAGAGCTTTCTCTTGGGCCAGGTTCTCCTGAATGTGATTACCCAGGCCTGCTCGTTAGATTGAAGTTGAGCTCAGGGCTGCGAGCGCCCAGTGCACTGGGTGTCAGAGGTGCGGTACACAGTTCAAAATGATGTTCAGGAGCAAAAATATCCAGAGGGTGACACAAGCAAGATGATTTTGGTGGGAATGACCGTAAAGCAGTTTCCGAAGGGAGATGTCAATGCTTAGGAAGCTGGGGTTTGGCTCAGTTGGGAGGGTGCTGCTCTCTGGGGCCTTAGGCTCGATCCCCAGCACTGCAAAAATGCAATATGCATGTCCACTCCAGAAGCAATATCCACTCCAGAAGCAATCCCAAAATGATCAGCCATTGAAAACCCTATGAATAGCAGAGAAGCACTGACACAGTGCCGGGCGTGGCACGGTGTTGGGGAGTGTTTCCTTCTGTTGTACATAGGGTCCCTGTGAGTCAGACAACAGGAAGCCTGAGAAACAGTTCATCTTTTTAAAAATTAAAAGAAAGGGAAGGAATGGCCTTGCTCTGGTGTGGGGGTTCGGCTCAGGACCAGCAGAGGTCAGAGCCTTGCCCTGACACCAAGTGGGTATAGGGGACCCACTGGACCGGGTTGGTGTGGTGGCCGGAGGCACCAGAGAAGGACCTCAGGAGACCTTCTGTGGGAAACAGGAGAGGGAAAGTTTATTGGGTTGCTCCCCAAGTGGGGTGCAACCAGCAAGCAGCCTCTGTCAAGTGCTCAAGTGCTAGCTCTAAGCCTGCAGCACAGAATGCTGCAGGTTCACTGGTGGAACAGCTCAGCCTTAAAGGCACAGCTACAAGCAGCTGGTGTTCCGCTGGGCTGGAGGTCCAGTGGTCTTGACTCTCGAAGCTCGCCTTCTCTGCCCCCGTCCTTCCCAAGGATGGGAGGAATTGGGAGGCTCTTCTTGACTTGCTTGTAGCCTTCAGCACTTCAGGGCCACTGGTCTTGACGTGTCGGCTTGCTTGGAGATCTTCCACTGGATGGGGAGCGCTGGATCAAGGTGATGGGGTCTGGACAGCAGTTGAAGGATGGAGCATGGTGGTGGGGTGAAGGGGGTCCGGGAGCCCTGCTTATATAGGGTCCCAGAAGGGGGTGTGTACTGGGGTTAGCCAATCAGGGCACATTCCTGACAGGTACAGCAGGTGAACTGTCATACCTGCCAGGTCGGGGCAGTTATTTAACTGGGGTGCTAGAGGTAGCCAATCAAAATTCACGTGGTTGAGACTGGTCAGGCTGGTCAGGGACCTCTTTGCTCACTCCATGGGATGGGTAGGAGTGAGTGAGTGGAATGTGATCCTGGGGTCACCCAGAGGTCAGTCCCTCAGGCTAGTATGAGGGACCCTAGTTATGGGGTGGCTGGTATTTAGCTCAGTTGGTGGAGAGCTGCACTGCCGTGTCTGAGGTCCCAAGGTCAATTCTCAGCACCGCAAAAATGGGAGAAGGGCCTGGCAATCCACTCCCAAGGTAATCACGAAACAGTCAGCCATTGAAAACTCTATGAGGGTCGCTATGAGTCGCATACCGACTCGACAGCACCTAACAAGTTATGGGGTGCATTTAAAAATTCCCAACACTGTGGCTTTGGTATGGTGTGATCACCCCCTTCCACCCCAGGTTTCCCGTGCTGGAGCCTGGGTCCCAGTGGCGTGGAGTTGAGGTGCTGGGACCTTTAAGGGGTGGAGCTTCCTGGAGGAGGCTGAGCTCCTTGGAGCACCACCCTCGGGAAAGTCTGTTCGTTAGTCCTCCACGGAGGACGTTGTTTATTTTCTTGGTTTTTTGAGACAGAGTCTCTATATAAGTAGCTCACACTGGCCTCGAACTCGTGATGTTCCTGCCTCTTGGGACCACAAGTGCCCAGCACCCCCCTGGCTGAGAGCCGCTTGTTATGAAGCCAGCCCAGCACGCGCTCAGCTCCTTCTCCACAGAGCTGCTCCCTCCCTGTGCTTCCCCAGCCCTGGCCAGGACGCCAGCACCACGCTCTGGGCCCCCTGGAACCTCTTGCCTGCGTCAAGGCAGCCAGCGTCGGGGATTTTGTCATAGCAACGGAGAGCCTGGCCGTAGACAAACCGGAGCTGCTGGGAAGCCGCTGCTGGCGGGGACAACTCCAGTCACACTTGTCTGGCTGATACCTGCGTTCCTGGTCCCCTCCCCACCCCCACTGGCTTCCGTGGCTGCTGCAAGAAATTACCACAAACCTGTGGCTTAGATGATGAGAACTTTGCTCTCTTGCAGCTCTGGCGGCCTCACGTTCAGAATCAAGGCACCGGCCAGGCTCCCTCTCGAGGTGCTGGGGGCGAGTCCTCCCTCGCCTCTTCAGCAGCCGGCAGCTCCAGGCGACCTGTGGCTCGTGGCTGCCTGTTCCAGTCTCTGCCTCCATCTTCACGGGGCCTTTTCTTTGTCTTCCCTCTCTGTTATGAGGACCCTCCCCGCTGTCTTTGGGATCGACCTGGATAGCCCCGGATTATTATCGGGGAGCCGTGGGGACATGGGTAGGTGAGTCCGGAGCACAGGTCTGGGATCTGGCAGCAAAACCGTGGTTCTTGTATTTGGTGGACAAAAGAATGTATACCCAGCACAGGCGTTACAGCAGAGAGTGCAGGCAGGTTTATTAAACACAGTACGCCTTTAAGGAACAATTACAGGGAAAACTGAGGCCCCTGGAGGCGCTTAGGTAGATCTGGAAGGGAAATTGGAAAAACCTAGGTTCCCTGGGGGAACCGGCTAGAGGCTGTTTCCATTCCCAGGCGAGGATAAGAAGCCACAGGGAACAGAGGGGATAAGCGGGCAGCAGGCTGTCAGAGGGAAGAGCGCCTGGGATAGACAGAGAAGACAGTGGTCAGAGAGAAGCGAGAGGCCAGGTGAGCTGGTGGCTGCTGGAGAGAGAAGGGCGGGGAAAGAGAGAGAGAGAGAGGTGAGGGAGAGAGAGAGAAAGAGAGAGAGAGAGAGAGAGAGAGAG